>JBAFWW010041714.1:3006-20399 GCA_036873685.1 Agapornis canus
AGATGATCTTTCAAGGTCCCTTCCAACCCTTAGGATTCTGTGATTCTGTGATACTGCAAACTAATATTCCAGGGTATATAGAAGAGTTGTGAAAGCTTGTCTATGAAAATTATTCATAAAACCTGTGTTAAAAAAGTCTTCTTGGAATATTTCAACTCCACAATAGTATTCTGACTGAGATTGTTTAGAAAACCAATGTTTTCCCATATGATTTAGTTTTCCAGCTTTATGAGACCTAGATTTACTTTTATGAAACCGTTTTTCCAAGAAATTCCAGATCTGCTTTAAAATCTCAGAAGCGTTATCTTGCCCAAGGAAGACAAACTTGTGCAGTTAGCCAGTGTCCAGAAGAGCCCCACAAGCATAGGCTGTCACAACTCTAGCTCTGCAGAGCCATTCTGAAGATAATACTGTGAGCACTGATAAATTTTACTACTGACCCTCTGCCTTGTGAATCGGAAGGAACAAATAAACTGTATTTCCTCTCTCAGCACCTGCCTAGTGATGTTTTCAAATCAAAGCTCCCATGTTGACACAGAAAATTTGCTATAGCAAAAAGAATTTTCACAGGCAAAGACCTATTATTTGCTTAAATAAAAATAAAATTTATGCTTTGTCATACACATGAGATAAGGATAGATATCAAATGTCCTTATCGTTGTTAAAATCTAGCTCAGTATGTTTTATTTCACTTATTCTTAGCTGACAGGCTTGTTTTTGTAAGTCTCCTAAGCTATATCTACAGTAAGAAGAGAGAATCACCAGAAAATTATTCATGTACCCGTGTCTTTCTACTGGGGACATTGAGGTCTGGCTACCAAGAGAGCTACCAAGAGAGAAACTCTTTGAACTGAAAAACAAACAAACAAAAAAACAACAAAACCCCAAAAAAAAAAAAAAAAAGCAGAAGAAAGGAAAATTACCTTTAACATGTAATTTTTATGAAAACAAATTCAAACTGTTGATCTCAGAAGATTCATACAGTATGTATTACTTGAAGAACCAGGTCTTTCTTTTTTCCCATGAAGCAAACTCTTGAATTCAGTTTATGAGTGGAGTATTTATTGAAATTAAGGTAGAGATGTTTGTAAAAATACTGCAAATATTTTGATGTTATTTCTTTATTATAAAACACTACCTTAACTGTTATAGATAATAGAGATACTACAGTACTCAGTAGTAGGAAAGAGCTACAGGAATGGGCATAGGTGTTTGTAATCAATTTTCCAGGACCATAGCAGGACCACTGGTCTACATTCAGATCTGTGCCACTGTCTGCCATGAGGCTGCCCAGTTTTAAATAAAGCCTTGGTAGAGTATTTAACCATTTTGAAAACTTCTGTGAGTAGTATTCTACACTGATTTAATGAAGTTTGATTTATATTATAAACAGAGTAACTACATAGCAATGGTCTCCTGGTCTGTAACTAAAGGATGTGGTTAGTGAACTTACAGTTAAAGAAACAAGCTGCAAACCTAAGCTGTTCAGTCACAAAAGGATTTTCTTCACCCCCATCCAGGCTATTAATATGCTCATTAGAAATTGAAAGCCCCCAGTTCCTGTTTAAGTGAAGACCCTTTACAATAGCTTTAGGGATGGCAAAGCTAACTTTGGATAAAGGGATATGTGGTAACACAACAGAAATATGCTGGAAGACTGAGACTCATCTCACTTAAGATACTCAAATACATTGACCCTTAGTCCTTTAGCTGTTTCTGTCATCAGTGGAAAGAGCTGAGAGCTTCAGAGAATGATTCATCTCAGCTGTCCTAGACATATGCAATGGTGAGATGAACTGCATTCTGAAGGTACCTGTTCTCTCCTGTAACTATAAATGAACCACAATGTGACTAAATCAGACTTCAAAACCTGAACTTAAAACTAATTTTCTGATATCCAACTGGGAGTAGATGAAAGATGGTAGATTTAGATCAGGCATTAGGGGGAAGTTCTTCCCTGTGAAGGTGATGAGGCACTGGAGTACATTGCCCAGAGAAGCTGTGGCTGGCCCATCCTTGGCAGTGTTCAAGGTCAGGTTGGATGGGGCTTTGAGCAACCTGATCTAGTGGAAGGTGTCCCTTCCCATGGCAGAGTGTTGAAACTAGATGATCTTTAAGGTTCTATGATTCTATGATGAATCCCACTTCAAGTGTCTTTTTGTTTAAAATTCTTTTCAATGTAAAGAAAATTAACTATGTCAATATAATCTTTCAAAGAACACAACTGTCATCAAAACAAAATGGAGCTATGATTGCAGATAGAACAATAGATCTTTATTTGTATCTTTAACCTGGACATAAGCATTTTTTGTAATATAATGAAAGTGAATAAGAAGAATAAATCTTATTAATGATTATAGCAATGAACTTTCTGCTTAATGTTACCATAATTTATCTCCTGCTGTGCTCATGATTAGATTCACCACACTTCACTGATGCTAAAAGATACCCACCTAAAAGTTAAGAACCTTCCAGTTAAACACACTGTTTATGTAGACCCTAGTGAGACTCACTATATCCAGACAGATGTGTCTTATCAGTGATGAGCAAAAGGAAAGGATCACCTATCCTAACCTGATAATAACAATTTAGATTCTCTTCAACCAGGACCACAAGGTCTTTCTCTGGGGACCTGCTTTCAACATTATTGATCCAGTTTTTACATGCACATGGGGTTATTCCTGCCCAGGTCCACCTCCACACAACAGTGAAACCATATGATGCATCAACCACACCTCCCAGTTTTGTATCATCTGCAAAATTGCTGATAGTACACTAATCTGTACTTCCTCTGTCTATGAGAGAGACAGTCTTGAAAGCCTTACTAAAGTTGAGATAAACAATCTACTGCTCTCCCCTAATCCAGCAGTTGTCATCTCATTGCAGGTTTCACCTTTGTAAATCCATGCATACTACTCCCAGTCACGTTCTCGTCTGTGCTTTGTATGTTTTGAATGTTTTCAGGATTAATTATTCCATCAACTTCCCAGGGCTGGCTTCCTTCAGCCCTGCTTTATGGCTTTCAGGTTCTCTTCTGTCTGTATCACCCTATGTTCTTTGCTTGCTAACCTGGTACACTGCTTCTTAAATTGACTTTGGGTCATCACATTTCTACTCCATTGTTAGTAGTTTAAAGCTGCCTTTACCAGGTTGTCCACTCTTTGAGTAAAGATGCTTTTTCCCTCTGAGGGCAGATGGCTCCTATTTCTTCCTAGTGGTCCTGAGTCATCATGGTTGTAAAAATTGGATTCTTATTATCAACAGCAATTGTGCAAACAGCTCCAATTAGTAACAATGAGAGTTTCAAGTGATTTACAGATTATCCATCTATTCTACACAGCTTCCTTTTCCAAGAAGAGACTTCATAGTTTAAAAAAAAAACCATATAAAAATGAGGGAGTTTTATTCTGGTAAGTGGCAGTTGACATTAGGTGTGGAATATTTCTTGTAAATTAATGAATGTCTCCCACAGGCAAATGATTCCAAAAAAAAAAAAAAAAAAAACAACCAAAACCAAAACCAAACCCAAACAAAACAACAAACCAAATCCAAAGCCAAAACAAAACTAACAAGTGTGTGCTTTCCACTGGGTTTGTGAATGCTTCGGTTGCTGTACCTTCTTAAATGTAAATTTAATAAGTCAAGTAGATACCTGCTGAGAAACATGTAGTTTCATTGTCTAACTGCATCATACCAAAATCTGTCACAAAGGGCATGACTGCTAAGTAATGTAAAAATTATGGTCAAGATCAATCCTCATTTTATAACCAGACTACTCTGCCCCTAGGCTTCCCAGAACAGCCCCACTATAGGGCTTAGAAAGCACCAGAAAGGCTGAGTTCAACTTTTATAATGAAGGGGGTTTATACTTAACAATGGGATTTGTCTAACCTAAATTTAGAGATAAGATTTAGTTGAAGGTTAAGACACCTTCATTTTGAATCCTATATATACCTGTATTTAAAGGCTTATAGGTGTCTAAACTGTTTGCCAAAGAAAACCATAACTGTATCAGCAGTGGATTTTAGGAAATGAATCAGTTGACCAAAAGCTTAATATATGACTCAGTTGCCTTAGACTAGGCTGGTACCTAATCTGCTCAGGATTGCCTAGCTAGAGGAACCAAATGCAAAAGGTTAGTAGTTATGGGACAGCAAATACGAGACGTGTCCTTCTACAACAAGCTGGGACTGCCCCATATGGGTTAAGGAGAGGCGCTAGCTAATTTTCCTGTCTAAACTTGAGTAGGTTAAATAACTCCCAGAATATAGTTTCACTGATGTTCTATTTCTTTCTTTCACAATTTTCATTTCTATAGGATAAAGCAGGCAGCTGCAATCATCTAACCTTTCTTTGTCATATGGCAGCAAGTGCCCTGCAAGAACCAGCACTGAGATACTTACAGTCTTCTCTTCAGTACTTGTAAACCTTCCTTTGCTAAGCATGCATGAACAGATAAAAGGAGGTCTCATTTGGTATTAATAGCTTTCAAGAACTGTGAAACTTGATCCATTGTCATGGCTGTTAATTACATATATTATCACCAAACACACATTTAGATATTTCTGTTACATAAGTATTGCATTATGAAAATTACTCAATTTATACTGAACATTTATTTATTTGTTTGTTTGTTCTGAACCAAATTAAAGTTCTTTGTCTGATATGCTCTGCTTTGTCAATTTTTAGTGACAGTCCTAAAAGAAATGCTACCTGAATTGACTGTCAAAAGATAATATATCTATTTGAATGTGGAATTCACTGGTATTATAATGACTTTCCTTACATAAAATCATGATCAGGCAAAATGTTTCCGGTTATTCAAGAAACATGAACATCTGGATAACAGTAAATCTTACGTTAGTTCACTGCTTCCCGTCATCTTAAGTAAGACTTTCTACCTAGTGTGTGGACTTCTGGCAATGTCATAATTCAGTAAACAAAATTTGAGGAAGAAGTTATGTAATTTGCCATAGTTACAAATGGATTTATTTTAAACTCAGGAGTTCTTGAAGAGCTGAATAAACAACTATATTAATATGGAAGCAGAGCAACTGTAATACATTTACCAGTGGGCATGTACATCAAATGCTCTTAATAAATTTCCATTTTGGTTAAGAAGTGTTTTAAAAATCTTTTCCAAAGTACCAAAATCTAACATTATTTTTACAAGTATACAAAATACTCCGGACAGCTACACATTTATTTCTGTTTTCCATTTTTTTTTTTCTAAATTCCATCAATCCATGGATATTTTTCTTTCATTTACTTTAACTGATAATGAAAGACTGAGGTAATGCAGGTAGAATTTATATTTCAGGTGACTGATGTAACCAAAATCATTAAGGTGACACAAATGTCTTCAGTGTTGTGTTCTGCACCAAGTAAATAAAACTCTACTGTTCACAGAGGCAGAACAGATGAACTTACCAATTATGCACATGCAGTGTTAAAACATAGTTTTCTTAAAAACAGAGATATATTTGATAAAACAACAGTTTCCAGCATGCTATTGCAGCTTTTGACTCCTACTCGTGTATTATATTTTGCATTCTACTCCTTGTCTGTTGAACCACTCCAGTCTGCTCAAAGGAAAAATAGACATACTTTGAGTTACTAAACAATAAATGAGAATCATCTAGTTTTGTAACATAGAACATTACGCAACATATGAGTATTATCCTTCCCTCATTGAGGTAACTGTATACTGGGATTTAAGTGACTTTGCAGGTAATTATAGACTTGTTTGAAATGCAAAATCAGTTCCAGATCAAACCTATGAAAATCACTATTAAAAAAAATGCAGGAGTGCCAGGCACCTCACTTGAGGCTGGACCTCCACCTTGACAGATTTGTTAAACATTCTGGAGCCTAGAGATGTCTTTTGGATTTTTTAGGATGTCTTAAATGGCAATAGTATCCTTCATTGGACAGCTGATTTCTGCTCTCATACTTAGTGAGTGTAAAACCTTTCTGGACACCTCTGACTATATGCATCCAATGTCAATTGACTGAACTGGATATTTAAAAACATAGACCACTAAATGCCATAGTGGTCTATTTCTCAAGGTGAATCTTACATCTGTTTAGGGTACTAAAAAACTAGAGAAATATGGTTGTGAGAAATTACATTTTGCAGACCTCCAGGTTTGATGAGTGTCAAAGGTAGTGTAACCAACAAAGGTCCCTCAGACCTGCAGCAAATTAAGGCCAAGCAGTTTGTCATTGTCATAGGCAATCTAAAAAAGCGGGACGTCCTTTCAGTCTTAACATGGAACATTCACCACAAAGACATCCATCCTCTCAAAAGAAAGCACACATTAGAACCACAATTAGCAAAGGAAAAATTGGCTGTGTTAAAAGACACAGAAATTTGTTACCCATCTATTTTCAAATAGCAGTGGGAAGTGGCTGGGGAATGGGTTCCTGGCATTCGATATCGTGCAAGCATATTCTTCATCTGGCAAGCTAAGCATGCAAATTCAGTCCCTGAAAACTGAGAAAATGGAAGCAACTCAGAAAAGACATTTCTTTGTTCCACAGGTAGGTGGTTTTGGTGTGGCTGTAGCTACAGATCACAGGAGCTTCAATGCATCTCCTTTTCAAGGCAAACATTACATCCAGATAATCTTAGTGAATTCTAGCATTATCTAGTAAGAAAGACAAGGTGTTTGTTTTCAAGCAGTAATTTAGGGAATATATGCTAAATATTTAAGTTAAAATTTGGCTTCATTTATGCTATTGCAAAGAAGAAGCTTATATTTGCAGAATACTAATCCTGTTTACAAAACACAGATCAAGTGAATTATTTTTACCATGCTTGCATTTTACTTGAATACAGGCTTTTCTTCACTTGGTGATCCTGTCATTTTCTTATCAGAAGACAATATAAGAAAATAAGTCACCCATAGCAACACTTATCCTGTGGTATGTTTTGTTATTATGCCTGTCCATTCCTGTATACTGAGCTCAAGTTATGTTATCTAACTGAAATAATTTCTAACTTCATTTTGATTTCAGGGTTTCAAACTCTGTTGTTTTGCTCATAAATTCAATATTCTTGTAACCATGGTAACAAAAAAACATACATACTCTGTCTTAGATGTTATCTCACTAAAAAGTCAAACATTTGAAGTGGAAAGCACTTTGCATGTCAGAACTTCACTCTATTTCAGATAAACAATTATGAATGAGAAACCAAATGTGTAGTGACTTTGCTAGTAGATGTACTGTAATTACATATCTGTTTTACAATGTACTTTTATGGCTCAAGGTTCTTCCATATTAAAAACAAAGTATTCCACCTTTATTTATTAGATGATAATGCATTCCTAACAGGAAGACTTAACTCTAGAAATGTTTAACAATTATGCAGAATGCACTAAAGTGCTCTCAACTCAGTCAGTTGGTTTTCATCTTTTTTATTTTAATTTTCACTGGAACTCAACAGCAAAATATTGGTCTTAACAAAAATACAGGTATAAGAATCAGAACATTTTATAAAGACTTCAACACACCTCCGAGTTTTGGAGAGCCAGAGCAATAGAGAACAATATAGGTAGTGAAAAGAAGATAAAAGTACTACTTTAATTTGACCTTCCCACCCAAAATAAGTGTCTAAATGAAGTTAGAAACAGCTTTAGGAATAAATTCTGACATAACAGCAGTCATTACAAACTTAGGAACTTTCCTTTATGAGTGTTGGCTTCCCAGGGCTCTAAAATGTGCTTGGAACATAGGTGTGAAAAACAAAGCTATTAGATCCAAGTTTGGAATCCAACAGCCAGTTTTATGTCAGTTGCTATTGTCCAAATACCTTCAAGAAGAGCTAGGACAGTCACTTGGTCATCAAAGCTCAAAATCTCCATGACTGAAAATGCAGCCCTCATTTTTCTTTCTTATGTAGCTGTAGTAGAGCAGAGTATAAATCTTCAGATTCTGACTTTTTTAAAAAACATTCAGAGTTATTTATAGTAAAATGCAAACAAGCAGATTCTGAGATGAAGAATAATTTAATTGAACACTGTAGGGAATTGTCTGTATTGAATTCTTAAGTTGAAATGTAGGAAAACATAACAATTAGAGTTTGTTACATATTATAAAACCTGTTTTGGGAACATGCAGTTCATTATTGTTTCTATCTGAATAACCAAAGAGCAAAACATGAACAAATGTTTTTTTGTTTGTTCATTTTCTGAAGAAATAAAACCATGGGTTCAGATGACTGTACCCTAAGCCAGCATATCAGTTTGGAGTTGCAGTTCTTCTTCCCTTAATGAATTTGAGGGCCACCACTTTGGCACATCAGTCCTATACCTCAGACTGAAATAAATTGGCATGTTCAAACAAGAAATTCCTCTTCAGTTTAAAGAAACTTCAGGGAGATTTGAAGAAACCTGTGTTGAAACTCTTAATTCTGTGTGAGTCTAGAGTGAAAAAACAGTTTTCTATGTTCAGAATCTTTCCTGAGGTGACAGCTCTGAGAGAGAGCTCCCTGTTAATGAGATATCTCTCTTAACAAGTGTCTTATTTCTCTTTTTGTTTTTCTCTTTATTCTACTGTTCTATTCCTGTTCTACTATTCTGTTATTCTTATTTGGGTCTTTGGGGTTTTTCTGTGTTTAACATGCATGCAAAGCACAAATTGAATGCCAAGCTAAGGTAAATTGCTCCGAATGATGGCTGCAATAGTTTCTTCAGTTTACTTTTCTGTTCATGCTTTACCTACAGATCAATTCTGACTTTGACAGTTGCTGACTGTTCACAACTTCCACTAGTTTGTTTTCAAATTGCTGTGGACTCAGGTCTCAAAAATTCCTAACAACTCTAAGGTGTCTTGAGTCTGGACCAACCTGACAGTCAATAAATTATTTTGGCTACCTTCATCTTCTAGTATTCAAATCATAAAATCCAATTTTCAGGGAAAGAAAATTTCACACAACCAGTTTTGCTGGATCTGACTTGGACTTTCAAGGTCACAAATTACTCCTGAAAATCATGTTTTGAGCTACCAGAAACTGAGTAGTTCATAATAAAGGCCTGATACTTTACATTCCTTAACAAAGGCTTTACCTTATGACTCTACGTTACATGTAATAGTACAGAATGTTGTTTTAAACTCTTCGGGTTAGTGCTTTCCAGAGGACCATCTTCATATAGTAAATACAGGGGGTTGTTCTAAACCTCAGACTTCCATTCAATTTCAGTGAGTGCAAAGGTTTCTGTTATTATGCGGCTTAGGATATTCTTTTCTGTAACCAGTTGCAATGCAATGTTTCTGGTACAAACATTTGCTTGTAAATACAAACGTAAACCATTAGTTTCAGTATGGTATGGATCAGACTTGTTCAGATTTAACATCTGACATGTCTGTGTATTTGTTGGGATTTATTTGATTATATAGGTTCAGCCTTTCTCATGCAAATCCAGATGATGTATTGTAAATACCAAGTATATTGCAGTTTCTATAATACATAAAATTAAGTCCAATTTAAATACTAATAGGCCTAGCTGTTCCTGTAGTAACAATTAGGAATTAAGGATAAAAGTAATCTCAGAAAAGTTATATGGTTTTAATAGTTATCATTAATTAGGAAGAAAATAAAACAACCAACCAAATCCAACAAACAACCCACAAAAATGAAAGTTACTGATTCAAATTGCATTGTAAGGGAGGTTTTGTTGTGGTTTTTTTTTTTTTTCCTAGCTACTTGCTTTGGCCATAGAATTTTTTCTTTTTGTTGGACTTCAGGTAATGGATGAAAACACTCATCTCCTTATTTTACCCACTTGGAAGCTTAAGTTCTGTTCCAGGCTAGTCATCCAGGTTCTCTGAAGTCAGTGAGGAGGGACAGCAGATGTGTAGAGATGGCTGAAGCAGATTTAGGCACTTCTTTCTGAGTGAGTTAAATTTTTCTCTTGACATTGATTGTGAGACTAGATGGCTAACTTCAGGTTACCAGTGTGTTCAAAAAATGGTGATAACTTGAAAAACCTATCATTTTAACAGACTTTTGAAGTGTTCACTGTGCTAGGAAGTAGTTCACAGACTCCATGGAGGTCTGACCTGCAGCCTGTGCTGTTCAACATATTTATGAGTATTAAGAATGAGGTGACAAAATTTGCCTATGAGACTTGATTAATTGGGATAATAAAGATGGTTAATGGTGGAGAACTGCAGATGTTTGTAATATTTAGTCACTAAGCAATGGATTGCTGACAAAACTCAAATGTAATATGTCAAGGAGGAAAAATAAAAGGGGTTTTTTATTATATTCAGGGATAAGTTCTGAGTCAACTATTGCCACCCAGAGATGAGATCTTTGAGTCACATCATTGCATAGGAAACACATTTCAGTACTCAGCAACAGTTAAAATGAAACCATGAATTAATGGGAAAGGATTAGATAACATGTCAGAAAGCATCACCATGGTGGTGTATGACTCCATGGTCCACCTGCCTCTGGAGGTATGTATGCTCTGTACTCAGAAGAAACACATTCCAAGTGAAAAGATGACATGGAGGGTCGAAAACGTGGATGAGTCTTTGACTGAGCAACCACTAATTGGACTAGTACACTCACGCAGGTTAACTGAGAAGTCATTTGATAGATAAACAGCTGGAAGAAGATGAATAAGGATTACTTTCTCATTGCCTTTTCTATGAGAAGTAGAACAAAGCAAGTAAAACTATCAGCATGCAGCCTCAGAACAAGGAGAAGAGACACTTCTCACAGGAATGGTTACATTACGAGGTTTCCCTTGGATGGGCAGAAGTTAAAAGCTTAGTCTAGGTTCAAAACATGGTTTCTATTATTTCAGTTACTGCTATACTCTACTGCACACTCATTTCCTTACTGCCATCAACCAGAGTGATCATGCAAGTTTTCAAAAGAGTTTCATTAAACAAAACTTCTGAAATTTAAAGAAAAAAAATAATTTTTTTTCAGCTTAAAAGTCAATTCTCTTTCCATTTTATTTCTCTGCTGTTTCACACTGGATTTAATATATATATTATGGAATACCACACTCAGAGGATAAAACTGTTGAAAGATTTCTGTTCAAGATTAAGTTAGTGATTAATTGTGAAATGAAGTTTGACTTTCTGAAGTTCTCCACATGTAATATTTGTGCATGATTCTGTCCACCAGCAAATGCATTGGACTCCACAATGTTGACTAATGTATATCACTTTTTTTTATTAGAACTGGACAATCAGGTCATGGTGAAAAAGTTGTTAAAACCACTAGAGAAAGGGAAAAAATATTTCATATTTTACACCTTTAAAATATTTCATTTAGTATTTTGTCTGGTATAGCGTTATCTTAGACCAGGTTTTTAACAGTTTATATTCATTTTGCTACATTTATATACATTTTATTATTTGATTGCTTCTGTTATTGACCCAATAGTACTTTGGGTCAACTGTAGTCTTTCCTACATTTTTCTTGCTTTCTGGTAAATTAGAAACACTTTATTTAGATTTTTTTCTTTACCTTGCCTTCCTCTAAATTCAGGACCATGAGTATATCCAAATACACACATTAGAACTATTTTCTACAGATATTGTAGAAGAACATTCAGGAAATATTTTTTTTATTTACTATATAGAACAATCAATAAATTTTGTGCTTGCTTTAAGCAATGTAGCACACATTTATACGTTCACCTGGGTTTGCCCGATCCAGACATTTAATGAAAAAAATTTAGAAATAATTAGGTTCACATTCAGGTACATATTTGTAGCTATGTTGGATCCAGTCCCTGTCACCTGCTCAGCGTGTAATATAGTAGCTTATAAATTTTATTTCTCTCTTTTAAAGCAGAGATTAGCATGGATGGAACAATAGGAGTTGGGTGATATTGTACCAAGTATTTTTCCAATTTGCACCTCACATTGTCATTTAAATTCAGTTTCTCATTTAATTTCCACTTGAATTCAAGTGAACTAAGTATCCAACTCTCTCCCTCTAACTCTCATTATCTTTCAATTCTTCTTAATCATCATCCTTTATTGTGGAAAAAAAAAAATAACTCCCCAAATAATCCCTCAGGATCTCTGGATTTCTAAAGGAATCCTTTCTATTTCTCCAGGTATTGTTCTCCCAGCTGTTTGTTCACCCCTTTGCACACTAATAACAGTCACATTTGCAGGAAACAAGTGTAATCCTTCAGTATGAGATGTAGGATAGAAACTACAGGCAAATCCCTACTGAAGTATACGGTGCCCTATTTATAAGCATTGTCAGGATTTGCGGGAATAAATGAAAGAGTTTTATTGTCATAACTTCTTTGGGGGAGTGTGCAGGCAAAACAAAGTTATAAAAGCCTTCTTTCTGTCTTTGTTCATATTCTCTCCTTTCTGGTTTGATGCCCTACCTGCTAGTCTCTATTCACAGTTTCTCATCTGCTTTCTTTCTGTGCTATAATTCTTACATTCTTCATTGCAGAATTCTCCAAACTCTGGAAGAAGGATAAAAAATAACTTTTCTGTCCCTTCCACCTTTATATAGTAGGCTTTGAAGAACTGGTAAACAGG
This sequence comes from Agapornis canus, assembly GCA_036873685.1. Lineage (NCBI taxonomy): Eukaryota > Metazoa > Chordata > Aves > Psittaciformes > Psittacidae > Agapornis > Agapornis canus. Next base: position 15,544 of record JBAFWW010041714.1, read on the forward strand.
GATTTGAATTTCTTTTGTTTGCAGATATATTTGATCCTTAATGGGCTAGTGCTGCTGGCCTAGGGATCTTTCACAAACTGTTTGGTTCTCCTTCTCCGTGTGTGCATGTGCATTTTGAAGACCTGATAGAGTCCTCAGTGGCAGGAGGCAAACTGCTACATGGCCTTTTTGCTCCCTCTAAAGAGAGCAAGTGGTCTGAAAAATTGCTATTTGCCTCATGGGCCAGTTTTAAGTGTTGCTCTTAAAGTTCGTCAGTCCCAAGCTGGTCAGCTGAAGGTGTTCTCTCACCTATGGTCTCTGTGCTTGCTGCACACTCACTTCATAATAATAGAATATGACACTTTAATTTTATCAAAGTGTGCTATAGCCACTCTATTTAGTGAGCAGTTGAGCATCTGTGAAAGTATACTCATGTTGAGAAGTATCCTAAATTAACTGCTCTTCTAATGTCTTCCCCTTGCATAAAATTTCATCTCCTACTCTATCATGTTCCTCAGAAAAATGTCATTGAATTTTCAACTGGATTGCAAGCTTAAAGCACCCTAGAGGCTTCACTTAATATACATAAACAGAAATAATTGCTTCATTGAATTACTTAGTTCAGGTAACTTGTTTTTAATGTTTATCTTTTAGAGTACAAGCTAATGCAGGAGGCTGTGTTTTTCTTTTGTAAAGCAATGGAAGTGATTACATTCTCAGTAAAGAAACAATCTATCATATTTTACCATAATGTTATTGTAATCAGAGTCAGCATATTCCATAAGTTGACAAAACAGAGTCATTCATTATTTATGTTGTTGAATCATTTACATTTAGACAGTACAACAGACTGTTGGGGTTTCCATGCTGTGAATTAGTGACTTAGTGTCATTTTGGGGTAAGAATTATTTTGCATGCTGTGCCACCAGGAAACTCATTGCAATGGTTCATTTGAGGGCATGATATAAATAACATGAATCTCAAAACTACCCTGTGTCTTCAGTAGATTCTTTCTGACAAAAATGTTCATCTGGTCCATTTAGTATACTAATTTCTGTAATGTCTCCAGATACATTATTCAGTAACAATTAACACCTCTAAATTACACTGTAAAGGGAATATCAGAATCATTTTACATATATATATGGAGAGAACTGTGTTGGGATTTAAAACAAATGTCAAGAAAATTGCAGTCAAATGAAAATGACTCTTACTGCATTGCAGATCCTAAGCAACTATTTCATGAAGAACAGACTGCAATGAGCAGCATAAGAACAGGCAGCATCCAAACATTAAACAGCGTACTGCTAAATTAAATTTCACAAATGATCCCTGCCTGCTACTTTCTGTGTGTTCTACATACAAGCCACGATGCATCTTCATCTATTTTAGAATTGCTATGTGCAAATATACAAAGATCATCTAAGGAAACCCACTGGATGTACAGCATAATAACTGAAGTAAATCAGACAAGGAAAGCAACAAGAGACATTGGTGCTTGAAGGAAATATATCTGATTGCTCAAGCTGAAAAGAACATTATCTCCAAATGACACAATAAATAAGGAAAATAAGAAAAATATAAGAATGGATATTACTTTCTTACTGAACAGGTTAGAAAGTTATATCTGGCATGTTTCACTGGAATTAACTGGACTTTCATCCTTGTAAACTATTATTTAACTAAAACCAATCTTGTGATCTAAAATTACCTAAAATTATGATATTTTATAGAGATGGAAAAATTTCTATGTCACTCACATTTCAGATAGAAATTTTATATGTGTACCCTCAGTATGAATCTTTTATTTAGTATTGGAGTTTTTTTGTAACATCAGAGCAAACTCACTAGTGGGAAGTAATGCTATTAAAGTTACAAGAACAAGCCAATGTCTAATTGTAAGTGGATGTTACATCTTCCATAGTTGTTTCAAAAACTGCCATTACTCACTGCGATGGGCCATATTCAACTCAGAAATTTCCCTCAGGTGTGAATACTGGAAGGTGACAGGTGTGATGAGAAGCTGTAATGACAGACATGCAAACTGTTAGGTCACCCGGGTCTTAGCATGCAAATGCAATGTGACTGAGAAAGGGACTCGCTATTCTGAGGTCAGGACACAATGAGCCATCTTACCCCTACTGCAGTTGTGGCAGAGAGCCTGTTCTGATTGCTTGCTCTACTTGGGAATTAAGCCCTCCTGGAGCCAAGAGCAGCAAGTGGGGAGTTCTGTGTTCTTGCTCCATCTTCGGTGAATATTAGCACAGCCAATTATTTATTCTGAGTACTTTTCAGCATTACTGTAATTCAGTTAAAGGACTCTGTGTGTGGACAGTATGCCTGGAACAGACCACTAGAGTCTAAGTGTGATGATGGGTGGAGGGTGCCAACCACATCTGATATAGTGCAAACTGCATCATAGGTATGTAGCTGATGAATAATGAGAGTTTCAGGTGCCAAAGGATAGTTTATCATGACCTGAGATGCTCTAGGATAGCTCCCTGGCCTCCCACTCTACCTTCAAAAGGCAGGTATTTCCTTCAGGTTTTGTGTGAAGCTGCATTAAAATGTTTCAGATAGCATCATCTCAAGAGAAAAGCAGTGTCATACGTAGCCAGCAAAATCTCATTTATGGTGTTATTCTTGGTTCTAGCAATGTCTATAATTATGATAGAACTTTTTCTTATGTGGAGAGGGTGAGTAAGAAGCAAAGCAGAAAGTGAGAGGCTGAGAGTTTTCGGTCTTTGCAAAGCAAAGTTCGGATGTTGATGTTTCAACCCTCTAATTGAAATGTCAGAGGAACAAGATCCTTCACAGAAATGGCATATCATATCTGGGAAAGTGAATTAGGTCTCATTTTTTAAATAACCACTGAACAATCTGGACAGAGCAAAGTGTCAGGAGCTGGCAGGTTGATAGGAAATGAAGTAGCCTGAGGGATTGCTTTCCAATACATTTGTTCTCTGTGAGCTGTAGAAATTCTTGTTTGATTAAACAAAAGACAGATAAAACCCACCAGAGCTTCACAGATATAATTACCTTTGCTCTGACATGTTTGAGAGCTTCACCAAAGACAAACTGAAAACAATCAGTGAAAACAATCTTCATGGCTTTGCAAGTCTACTGAAAGAAAACATGCTCGATGAGATCCCATGTCTTCCTTCTCCACTGGGAGAAATAGAACAATTTTACAGCAAGGGGCATCAATTCCACACAGATCTTGCACTTGCTGAGGAGCAGACACTTTGAAAATAAATTGAAAAAAAGTGTTTTAGATATTGGCATCCTTGGGTATTAAAGAGAAACATCCATAACTGTAAAACTTTGGGATACATGCGATCCAAAGAAAAGTGTAAGCAGCTTGTACTGAGATTGTTACTTTTATGGGATGAGTGTTTTGGTTACACCTGGGAAGATCACTTCCCTAAAGTGCTGACTATGTGGAAGAGAGAATCTGCCTTAGCTTTGACAGTTCAAGATGACTGGTGCTGCATTTTTTTTACAGAAACCAACATTTCTAGTAATTAGATCCAATCTCATGGCTGCCAATCACACCCTAAACAAAGAAAAGTCCTTCTGACATAATTTAAAATGGTATTTACACCCTACTATCTGCTGATAGAGGCCAAGTACATTTCAGATAGTCCAAGTCCTAAATAGGCTTACATATATCCATGAGTTCATGATTATCACTTATATTGCTGGCTGTCCACCTGATTTAAGCACAGTGATTAATCTTTCTAATTCTGTATGTCTACATCTGAGAAAGTAATCTGTTATCTCTTGATATTCAAGACATGCATTTTAGGTATCTCTAATGAGATGGTTATGCCCTAGGAAATGTCTATTGATGGCAAGTTGCCAACTCAATTTAATGATAGTGTATATGTATAGCTACATATAGATGAAGTGTAAATGTGTGGTAGAACTAGGTACCTTTCAGAGCACAGAATAAACTGGAAACTTTTGATCCTATCCACATAGGAGCTATTCAGAATAAATAAAAAGAGCACCTAAGCTTGCATTAAGGCACCAATCTAGCATCTGAGGGATTCCCTATTGCTGCTCCAAATTATGCCTATTCCCAGTAAACCTGTACACTGGGTTTACATGGCAAGATTTTGGTAGTGGAGGCAGGGACTGCGGCAGTGACCTCTGTGAGAAGACACCAGGGACTGCCCATGTGTTGGACAGAACCAGTTCCAGACGTATTCTCCCATAGAAGACCACACTGGATCACTGAATATCCCTTGAAGGAAGCTGAAACTCTTAAGAGTACTACGTACTCTGAAGTAGGCCTGTGGAGAGAAGCCCACACAGGAAGAGATTTTCTGGCAGGACCTGTGGCTCATTGGTGACCCAAACTGGAGCAGTCTGCTCCTGAAGGATTGCACCCGTGGAAGGGACCCACACTGGACCAGTCGGTTACTGATGGACCGTACTGCATGGAAAGGAACCATGCAGGAGCAGTTATAGAATCATAGAATAGTTAGGGTCAGAAGAGACCTTAACATCATCTAGTTGCAACCCCCTGCAATGGGCAGGGACACCTCACACTAAACCATGTCAGACAAGGCTGTGTCCAACCTGCCCTTGAACATCACCAGGGATTGAGAATTTACAACCTCCCTGGGCAACCCATTCCAGCATCTCACCAACCTCACAGGAAATAACTTCTTCCTTATATCTAATCTAAACTTCCTTTGTTTAACTTTTAACTCATTACCCCTTGTCCTGTCACTACAGTCCCTGATGAACTGCCCCTCCCCAGCATCCCTATAGGCCTCCTTCAGATACTGCAAGGCTGCTAGGAGGTCTCCACGCAGCATTCTCTTCTCCAGGCTCAACAGCCCCAACTTTCCCAGCCTGTCTTCGTA
>JBAFWW010041716.1:0-10121 GCA_036873685.1 Agapornis canus
AGAGGCGGGGGCCCGCGGGGCAGCGGCAGCGGCAGCAGCAGCGGAGCGGGGGGAAGCGGAGGCGGGCGCGGAAGGAGACGAGCAGGGCGCAGAGGCCGCCGATGCTGGAGCTGAAGGCGCTGCAGGAGGAGCCGGTGGAGAGCTTCCGCATCGTCCTGGGCCATGAGTCCGACCTCTACAGCTGGGAGGTGGCGACCTTCGGGCCCCCCGACACACTCTACGAGGGCGGGTACTTCAAGGCTCACATTAGGTTTCCCATTGACTATCCATACTCGCCACCTACCTTCAGATTCCTGACCGAAACGTGCACCCCAACATTTTTGAGAACGGACATGTATGCGTTTCAGTTCTTCACCCACCTGTAAATGAGCCACAAGATGGAGAGCTGCCATCCGAGAGGTGGAACCCTACCCAAAATGTCAGGTGTGTAATCTCTCTGCTTACTGAGCCCGACCTGTGCTCTGTTGCCAACATGGCTGCGGCATTCATGTTCATGAAATGGAGGGACAGTAAAGGAAAAGACAAGGAGTATGCTGAAATCACAAGGAAACAGGTTTTGGCCACCAAGGCTGAGGCAGAGAAGGATGGTGTGAAGGTGCCCACTACGCTGGCAGAGTACTGCATCAAAACTAAAGTGCCTTCCAATGACAACACTTCGTATTTGCTTTACGACAATGACACTGATGCTGAAGATGAGGAGGAGGAGGGTGCCAACTGTTACGGTGACGATGATTCTGGCAACAAGGAGTCGTGACCTGCTCCCCCGGTGCCCCCGTACTGCCCCGCCGACTCAGGCCAGAAGGGAGCAGCGGTAACACAGCAGCAGTCCAGCAGAAAAGCGGAGGGGGAAGGCCAAAAGAAAACCAATGAACTCTTGTCCCCTGCTGCCTCCCGTTGTATGGATCTGTTTGCTCCTTTTTTATGGACCTCTTAGAGACCCTCCACAGAATGTCTGAATTCTTGCATTCTTAGCCCTTTCGTCACTGCATTACAGTTTCTTTTTGAATGTTCCTCCTGCTCCAGTCCGCCTGTGTTTGGCTGTTTACTTCCTTTGCAATAACAACAGCTTATGTGGTTCTCCACAAAGCAAACAAAAGGGCTCTATTTTCTCCCCTTATTCAGGTGAATGGATGATTCCGGGTACTTGAGACAGAACTCTGGCCATGGGGAAGTAGCCTTCATTCCTTTCAGCCTGACAACAACCTCAGATAGTCACTGTCCCGTGCCTGCTGCACCTGAAAGGAGCCTGCAATCTGTGTTCACTGCTCCTCAAGTACTACACTAAAGTTGATCTAAAGGTTCTATGAACACTTGGATCCTCCCAGCTTATTCTTTGGGAAGATAAAACACATGACAACAAGGTCCATGCAAAAAGCAAGTAGGAATTGTTCTATTGCCCCCATTCCTTCGTGGAAATAAGCACAAGATGAAGCAAAATGGGCAAAGAAACAGGGATAATGAAGAAGCTGTGAGGATGGGGCTACACTTTCGGCAAGATGTCAGAATTTGCCCTCTTCACTATATGTGTATATGTGTATTTTTGCCACTATATCTGAGTGGCAAAAAGCCTAAAACCTTCTGTAAATAGGATGTATTTCAGTCACTCGTTCTTTCTTCCTATTGCCCTGGTCAGCCTCAGCTATGAGCTTCTTGTGATTCATACCCTTAAATACATGAAAGCATGAGTAAGGGCAAGGACACAATCAGATCAATATATATGATGTGTTCAGTTGTTTCTTTCAAGTATAATCCACAGCTGTAGAGGAGGCTTCTTTGGTAACTACTCTGAGGAAGTAAGGCTTGATTTGGTAAGGTGCTGAGTGCCCTTGATGTCAATAGGTTTAAGGATGCTTGGGCTCTGGACTCAGCTTTAACCCCACTGATAACAGCTCTAATAACAGTAAGTGCCAAGGCAAAATCCTCCTCTTGGTGCATACATTTCATTCACATCTCATGCTTCCTGTGGGAAATTTCTCAGCTTTTTCCCACGTTCCTGTTCATGAAGACTTATGTGTTCAACCAAAATCAGGTTTTTCATCAGGAAACTTGAGAGCAACTTTGTCTCTTAGGACTTGGTCCTTCAGTGAAGCTTGTTTGTATTTAATTAGCTTAGGGTAGGGCAGTCCTTTTGGATTAATATCGAAGCTAGAAATTACCACCCCTGTAGCAGAATGATTCCAGAATTATTCCAAAGAGCCTTTTCCCAGTGACTAACACAACAGGTCCAGTTGTTTCTGACACTGCATGCCTGTTAGCTTGGATGAGTGAGGAAGCCTGCCATCAGTGGGTACAGGGAGAGCAGGAAGCTTTCAGACCACAAACCCTTCAGCTGTCATTCCACAAGAAGAAGAGAAGTTAATGAGGCAGGAAAAGGGGCCAGCAGCAGCAGCTAGAGCCCGGTGGCTTCCTCTAATATTTGCAGGAGGGGAACAGCTACAGGCTGCCATCCCCAGCCTTTCCTATGGAAATCAAGGAATAAAAAGGGGATTACCTTTGCATAGATTCTGAATGCTTAAAAGAGACAGAATTCATACTACAGCTGGTGCCTGGAAGTGCAGTTGTGGGACAGGTGAAGGGAATCCTTTGTTGGCTTACAGTAGGACTCCGTGGTCTCCAAGGTCTTCCCCATCCTAAATGATTCTTTGCTTGGGGTCCATAGACCCATGCTAAGACCTGAACAAGGTCAGGCTGGTAGGAATAGGTCTTTCTTTTGCAAGTCGTCCTTAGTAGCCTGCCTTTCTGTCTTGTCTTTTGAGCACAGTTCCACAAACTACCCAGTGTGAATGCTGATTCTTACATAGTTTCAATATATAGATAGAGGCCAGTAGTTTCCTACTCCTTTTCATCCTAGTGGGAAAACAACCTAGTGTTAATGTCTGTGGGGTTCATAGTCAACCCATGTACTTACAGTAGGTGTCATCTGAGTCATGTATCTGCTGAAATGGTTGGAGACTTGCTATGAACAGCATTTGGGGAGCATCAGTAGCAGGGTGGAAAGGAGAAAGAAATCCAGACAGCCTCTCTCAATTCCTGAGCAGATGAAGACCATAGCAAGGATTAATGCTTCTGGGATTCCAGTTTGTATATGTCAGACGGAATAAACACTGGTTAACACTTTTTTACTGTTAGGGTACTTCCCGTTTTGAACGGAGATCCATAGAGATCCAGTTAAATGTCAAAATCAGTTGGAATCTTTCACTTAAAGGAGAATTAACTGTTGCCAGTATCTGAAGAGTTCATTTGTTGTTCATTTACCCATCTGATCATTCAGATCTCTGGAAGAGTGCGGAACATTTTCCTTTTCCATTTCAGGTTCCAGCTGTGGCTGTTTCCCATCTGAAATCCTGTCCTTTCATCTGACAGTATCACATGAGGACCTTCAGTCCTGATTTACAGAGCTGTTTACTTGTTGATCGTGCTGACTAGTGCCTGATAGGATCACACACTAAGGTATGTGTCTAATTCACCCTAAAAGCTCCTAGGGCTTAGTTTCCTTTTATAGAGTAACTGATGCTGGAAGGGACTTGTGTACATCCTGTAGTCCCACCCCTCCTGTTAAAGCAGTTCAGCCTGGCCCTTGTCCAGTCAGGTTTGGATACTTCCAAGGATAGAGATTCCACAACTTCTATGAGCAGCCTGTTCTACTATGTGACCGTCCCATGATGGAAACATCCCTCCTTCCCTCTAGTTGCTGTTTCCTGTGCTGTGTCTTGGTTTTGTTACTCTTGTCCTGTTGCTGTGCACCTCCCTTTTCTGTGGCTCATGGTTAGGATGGCTTTTAACCTACACATTTAGTGTAGTGCAGGAGTAGGGAACTTGACCATTTCCTGCAGCGATTTCTGTGGTTGGTCACTGGAGAGCTCAGCTGGACTACAAGAAGGGTGATCCTGGATAAGCCATGGATGGAATGTGAAAAGGTGTTAGTTCAGTTCAAAGTATGGTACAGATATTTGGACAGTGGTCATGAATTGCTGACAATTAAACACTTAGCACATGTGAAGCGTTGAAGAGAAGAACTTGAATGTATACAATTCCATCAGTAATTCACAGGACATGAGATCCTCAGTGTCAGAAGCTGTACCTCTGTACAGGGTGACATGTATTAATGGAGTTGCTCCAGCCATTACACTCCAATTGCTGATTTATTCATAGTTTACTAGCAGTGGGGGGAGAGGGAGAAAGGAAAACCCAAGGGCTGAGTTCAGTAGCCCTTGAAACAAAGGTGCACATCAGCTTTAGTTGCAGCATTTGATTTCTGAGTTGTGTATCTGTTTCTGCCTTGGTGAGTGAGACTAGATTAAAAGGAAGCAAGTGAATACAGCCCAGATAAATTGACTCCAAGTAGGCCTTATCTCCAGATCATTCCACTGGAGCTGCATGTTAACAAAAGGCAGGCAGTCATGTGTTCAGGATGATATGGGGAAACATGTGCTCATTTCTCTAAACCCCCACCCTGAGTCTGTAGTGTTGACTTCTGTGAATTGAACTGTTCCTGTTGGCTGGTTCCCCATCGCTCTTGTGCAGGCTGTTGTCCTGACAAAGATACTCACCAGGAATTAGAGTGTATTAATGAGATGAAGATATGCCAAAGTACTGATCTGTTCCTCTAGCTGCTGTGTCAGCAGAGTAGCAAGACGTGGTCGTTTCTTGTGTGCCTTTGTTAACCAGTTATTCCTGGAAATGCCAGTTGGGAAACACAGGCAAAGGACATGACATTGTAATCCTTGTGCTCTTCCAGAGGAGGGCTCTGGCATCGAAGAGGCCGGGTGTCATCTTTGCAGGATTGTGACAACCCTTCATAGCAGGAAAAAAACCAAAGCTTTAGGAGCCTGTGTGGCTCAGAAACTTCAGAAGCAGCTTTTGGGTTGATGTGGCTCGTGTTGTCACTCAAGTGCGAAAGCCAGGGTCTGGCTTCCCTTTTGTTCTGAGCCTGACACTCATTTGTAGCTGCATTTCAAACCACAGTGTATAAACCTTCAAATCACAAAACTGTGCCCCCGTAATTACTGGTTTGCTTGGGAATTGCACTGGAGGCAGTCCTGTGCTGAAAGCCTTGCCAGTTACACAGATGTCTGCAGCACTGTGCAGAGTAGGTGTTAAGCAGAATGCGATGTGCAAGCTACCTGATGAAATACCGACCCCCATTTGCAGGCAGAAAGGCTCCTGCTTATCTGGGGATGGACATTACCAGCACCCATCAAATGTGGACACATCTGTTTCATTCAAAATGTGCCAGATTAGCTTGCAGAATTTAGACTCATTTTTAGCGTGGGGAATGTGCAAGCTCATTCAGAATGCAGGCACTTGAAGATCTTTACCTGAAAGCTGAACAGGCTGATTGGAGGTGTCAGTACCTTCCATTGGAAGTAATGCTGAGTGGTTGGAAAGAGTGAGTGATGGGGGTGTAGCTGAGGCCAAAGCGGGCAAACCATGGCAGGAAAAGAACAAGGTTTGGATTGGAAGGGACCTTAAGGCTCATCCAGTTCCAATCCCCCAGCCACAGGCAGGAACACCTTCCACTAGAGCAGCTTGCTCCAAGCCCTGTCCAACCTGGCCTTAAACACTGCTAGAGATGGATAATGGGCATCTCCTCACCATGAATCCCAGAACAGGGAGGAACTTAGCTTAAAGATGCATTTGCTAATAACATGGACATGACTTTGTACCTCTAACAGTCTCTAGTCAATCCTGTGTTGAATAATTATCCATCTGGAATGTCCTCTTGTTATTTTAATTAAATAGCTCTGTGCTTCGCTTGGGGATCACAGATGGGCTTCTATGTACTCCAGAAAATCAGCAGCAGCATTTTGTTTCCCACTTTGCCCAGCACCACACACACAGCATACATGGAGGGTGGTTCAACTGTTGTGATTGCAACCATCTTTTCGTTTCAGACTCCCAGATGTTGACAGCAGTAAACATCTTAAGTGTCTTTTGGCTCTATCCTGCTGCCAGCCAGTTCTGATACATGATCCTGCAAACTCTGTTAGACTTGTAAACTAAGGGTTTGGCATTGGATAGAAAAGCAGGGCTTGCATTTGAGGAGCTGTGCTCTTACGATATGCAACGTCTGTATTGTTGGGCTGCCTGCTTATTTTTAGATTGAGTTGTCTAAGGCTATATTAGAGGCTTTAAATGCAATGAAGCTGAGATTAGGTATTTCTCACTAAGCAGATAATGTATAAATAAAAGTTACTACATGTGTGGGAAAGAAGGAAATTAACTAAACCCTTAATTCCATGAAGAAGTGAATCCTGGTGAGAGTAATGGTTTGAAAAGAGCCGGAGAGCATCCAAGGTCACTGTTTGGGCTGGTGTAGTGTCCAGCTTGTCCTGGAGTGTTTTCTGCTGTCTTGGGTGAAATGCACAGCCAAGGCAACCTGAATTAGTGCTTTGAGTTAGGTTAACCTTTGTAGATACACTAAAGAACAGAAGGTCTCCTAGATGCTGTATGAGGGCTGTGTCTTTGGTTGCACAGTGGGAGCAAAGGGTTGTGTGTGACTGTTGTGACTGATGTAAGACTGACGTTGGCTGGGGGGAGACACTGATGTTGGGCTTATGCTGGACACGGATGCTTCCCAAGAGCTCTTAGCTCTTACCACTTGCACTGTTACACACAGCAGCAGCTTGCCCAGGAATGGGTGGCTCCTCCATCCTTTGTGGGTTTCAGATAAAGGCCACTCATCTTTATGGAATGGATGTCATTGCAGAAATTATGGGTCTGCTGTGCAATATTTCAGGGAGGATTCTTGTTTTACATCCTGCCCTGATGACTGCAATTGTTCTTTTTGTGCCTAAAACCTCTAAATCTAGCCAGGGAGTCTAAATGATTTTGTAAAGCCTTGAAAATACAACTGGAATACAATCTAATGGCTGAGTAGATCAAAGGGAAATATAAAATGCTATTTGCTGCCTGAGTGCTGAGCTTTGTAAACCTGGATCTGGCAATACCTTGGCCCAAGCATCTCTTAAGTTTGCTTATTTTCCTCATGTCTTTCTCACTGAAGAGCATTTTGAGTAGGCGCTGCAGGGCAGTGCAAACCTGCAAGGTCTCCATGGACAAGATTTGGTCAAAGAGCATCAGCTCATTTCCTTCCAGCAGTAGTTCTACTGCTGATGCCACTAGAAGTTATTCAGGGCTGTAAATCTCCAGTGTCCCACCGGTTGGTACTAGAGGAATATGTGGATATGTCCTTCTCTTCCTTACAGGCGGGTTGTGAGGGCTCTGGGTGTATTCTGCAGTGTCAGCATACCAGGTAACTGTTTGTGTTGATCAACACCTTAATGAGACAGGTGCACTTCCATTGTCCTGGAAGAGAAACCATCAATCCCATGACACACAGCTTATTAGTATGGATACTGTACCCAAGGAACTCTTGATCAGGTGGTGGGAAGAATTCCAGTTGGATGAGGACCAAGTGAGCACTTAGAACATTTTGGGTGTCTCGGGTAGGGGTCTTCTGCCTTTCTGCATGAAGGCAATGGAACAAAACCACAAGCAGGCTTTTTCATCCTCCTTTTGTCCATGAGGTTTTCCCCTTTTAAAGTCGCTGATTAAAACTTCCCCATTTCTTCCTCTTGGCAAATATTCAGGTAGTTTTGTTTTCTATGTTAGTAGAAAACGTACAAAAGGGGGGCAAGAAATGCACGTTCAAGCCGTTGAGTGAAAGCTCGCTTGGGTTTAGGGCTGTTTAGGCAATTCCAGTTGGGAATTTCTGACATTTTCCCATACAGTGTCACGGGGGTTTTATGAAACCAAGATTATTTAAAGCTCTGAGTAGGAGCGTGTGGACTTTGAGGCTCAGTGAGCATGTGGCAGGAGGACAGCTCATGCCAACGCTGCTTCAGCTCACGAAGGATCAAAGGAGCTGGGAAAAGGCTTCCCCTGGAAATGGGAACTTCTGTTTCTTTTGACATCACTCTGGGATCTGGCAGAAGTTCAAATGGACTCTTCCCGGAGAGTTATCCATGCCAGGTGTAATAACTGCATGCTTTAGCTTTTACCCTTATTAGGGACTTATAGCATGAATAAATATGAGCGTCGCTAAAACGGGGCTGACTGGAAGGCAGAGGTAGTTAGTAGCGAGATGGAAAAAAGCACTTTCAACATCATTTATGGTAATGAAATGCTGCATCTTGTTAAGAGAGGGGTGTGTATTGCAGGCCAGTTCAGAGGGAAAATAGTGATTAATTATGGTATTTTTCTCACATAGATCAATCTCTGATCTATAGATAGCGATGGAGCCTCATTAGGGGACAAAGAAACCCATTTTGTTTTAATCAGAAGCTTTAAGCTGTTGCAGTTGGATGCAGATTCAGGAGATGGAAAGTTGGCTTCTGTGGCTTGTTTGTGGATTTTACTGTTTTATTAATGGAGTTGAACTACTCTTGGGCCATTCTGTGTCCCAGTCCTTTTACTCCTCATCAAGACCAGGTACTTAGGCTGGGCAGGGCTGACTGCAGTTGGGATGGATTGCAGGGGCAGGCAATGGTCTGTTAATCTGAGCCAGGAACAAGGAATATATAAACCAAAAGAGGCCAAAATCTGACCTTGGGATTCACACAAGTTCCATTTTTGTTCTAGAACAGAATGAGCAGCAGTAGTACACAGAAACCTCAGGGATATGGGCTGTAACATGCTGCCAGGGTGCTCTTGAGTCAGAATGGAAGTACTAAAATAGCTAAATTGTAATGGTTAGCTCCTGACAGATTTCTTAAAAAGCACTGCCACCATTTTGGCATCTAAACTCAAGGTTCGGGTGGGGAATAGTGCTGGGCATATCTGCTGTCTGTGTGGCACAGGGAAAGGAGGGGGCAGCTGGACAGACAGGTTAGGAATGCTCAGGAACAAGGTGGGGAAGCTCAGATTTGCTTTGAAACCCAAAATGGTCCCTGTGTGTCTGTGTGGGGCTTTGCTGAGACTGATGCTGGTTACCAGGACTAACCAGAACCAGCACAGAGGAGCTCTGTGTGGTACCACGCTTGCTCCAGATCCCTTTGACTTCTTCCCATTGAGCTGGGTGAGCATTAATTCAAGCCCAAGTGATCCAGCCAAATAGCAGGGGGTGAGAGGGTGTCAGTGTCATACCCTACATCACAGCACTCTGGCTATGGGTGAAGTCTGCTGAGGTCCAGACCAGCCGCATGGCTGCGAGAAATCACTGTTTCTGAATGGGGAAGAGCAGGGGCAGAGGAGGGGCTTAGAGAGAAAAGGTGTCACTGATTCTGCAGCTTCAGTTCTGGATTGTTTATCAGGCTCAGGCACTTGGACTAGGAGAGAAAAACTCTGCTGTTTTCAGTGTGTTTGCCCTGGATTTGATGGGGGTGCAGTTCAGCATCTTTGGTGGGATCAGTTTGTGCGCTTCAACCCTTTAACACTGCTTACACCTTTAATCCATCTCCTGTTCTCACCCTGTGCATACAGGAAAAGCAGAACAGTTCCGAATTAGCCCAAGAAAAACATACAGGTCGGGTGGGTTAGAACAAGAGCAGGTTGCCAAATACCCAGGAAACAGGAGTTTTGTTCAGCGTTTTCCACTCTCTGCCAGAAAAGCCTTAATATAACCACATAATAATCTAGGGAGGGCAGAAGGATACGGGAGGGGATAATGATGGGCAAGGCAATGCTGTGTCTTTAATTTTCTCTTCCAAAGGAAGAAAGTCTGCATAGCAATGACAGGATCACTTGTTCGTGCCTTTAATGTGCGATCTGTTTTCTCCAGTGGAGGGCACTCAGTGTATCACAAACTAGAACATTAGCACCAACAAGCTCCAAAGCATCATCACTCTCTGGAAAGCTTTCTGAATTAGACAAGAGCTGCTTCTCAGCACAGCTACCAAACACTTTAAACCTGAGCAGCTACATGGATAAACCTCTCCTGCGTAGCTTTTAAACTGGGGTCTTACCCAGCACGGGAGGCCTGCCTTGCTCGGGAGCTGGGGAGCCGGAGGATGGAATGCTGTGCCTGGGGATGGCTAAAGGCAGCAGAATGACAAATGCTAGGTACCGGGGAAGAGCTTTTCATTCCTCCCAGAGAAGTTGGTTTACCTTCATCGCCGGCTATAGCTTTGCCTTGCAGATTGCCACTTAATGCTGACGGTTCTCTGATGACTTACACAATG
>JBAFWW010041717.1:0-12718 GCA_036873685.1 Agapornis canus
CACTAAACCATGTCATCAAGTTCTATATCCAGTCTCTTTTTAAACACATCCAGGGGTGATCAGTTTGATAAATGAAGCAGGAATTCCAGTTATTCAGAGCTACAACTGCCCCAAATCCCAAGTTATTCTCTTCTCAGGTATCAGATTCTATAAATTTACAATGATTATCGGACCGCCGTTACATACTGCCCTTCACATCAAGCAGCAAAACATGATCTACCTTTGACAAATGATGTATTTCTACATAAACAAACAAAAGCTCCACGATATTCGGGGACAGTACTCACCTTTAGAACTTTCCCAGTGTACAAATGAATCAATTAATGACAATCCTTGCTTATAATAAAATGTGGTTAATTCTAGCCAGTCTGCTTCCAATGTACTAATAACTGGCCCCTTTCTTGTTACTTTCATAGACAAGGCACCCTCATGATAGGTCCAGCAGGTAGAATCATCATCGAAAACATTGAAGACTGTATACAACTTGTCTAAGAAAAAGGAAAAGAGAATGAACCTCTGGAAGACAGTGCTCCAAAATAAAACCACTGTTAATCTCTTATTTCAACATGGGTTTCTAATTCTAAGCAACACTTCTAAGACGTGGCTGTACTCAGCTTGAGCCCTAAACACACTCAGGATGAAGTGTGAGGGGGACACACTCTGGGATACAAGGAAAATTTGAACATATTACACTTGGGTTGTCACTAGACCGTTTAGGTGGGTGGGTTTTGCATGGGGAAAATACACTAAAGCTAAGGAAACCCCAGTGGAAACAGGGTCCATTTCTGCTACTCATGGAACTTATGACTACAGATATGTGAAATTACTTTAATAGAAGACTGAAGACAATTTTCTAATTTTCTAAGTACCAGGAATGCTTTGTACAGTACTGATTTTGACCCATTACTTTCTGAAGATGACTTAAGTACCCATATAATTAGTTGCCTACTGGGATTTCCCACATAGTAAATGATGAGTTAAGCACACAAAACCTGCATATCCTCAAATGCTTTTTATATCTAGGCATTAGTACAGAGCTGTTACAGAGTCAATCAAGCACTCATCAAAAATTAAAATTCACAAATTCATAGCATTTTAGGAAATCACCAGTGACAAGTTCAGTCCTAGCTATGCAAATATATGCTACAAATACACTCACATGTATGCCACTGCTGTGGAAAAATAACACACACCGGTTTTTGGCAACTGCTCTCAGACTGTCTTAACACTTCAGTACCCGAGCAGCCTAAATCAACACAAACCAATCTCTACAAAGCAGTAGTGTTCACATTGCCAAAACAAAGGAACTTGGTTTAGCTGATACCAGTTAAGATGCTAGTCTCTCTAGGCTCTAGAAACAAGGGGAGATTTCCAAAGCTGGATTTGGACTGTAAGTAGTCTGACTCCAACTCTGGGAGAACCTCTGTTTTGAGAGGTGCTATCACACACACTGCAGGTGACATCAGGTGCCTGGAATAAGGTGTGCCAAGGACAGAATTTGGAACTCTTATCAGTAAGAGATGACTCTCCTTTTTATACAGTTTTATTTTACCTCCTCCACAACTGGTTGTACTAGCATAAAATGTGTTAATCCTGACAAGCCTTAATTTCCTTCTCCATATACTAAAGTGAGACCACTGTCATTTTTATTCAGAAGAAAGTGCTACCAAGTCCTGAAACAACTGTTCAATTGGTCATGGATATCAGAAATTGGCCATTTGCAAGTGGTCAAGATTCTTATGTTATGGCCTCAAAATCTAGAACTCTAGAAATGAGGTTTGCATCTTTTGAGCAGACCTAAATAGAAATGGCATACTGAAGTGGCAGTCCATACTTACATACATGTAAGACTGCCTTAGAGAATTCACATCAGTGCACTGCTTGGTAATCTACCTGGCCACACCAGAATACATTGACAAAGCTCCTTAACAGAGGAAAGAGTTCCTGCTTTTTACGTAAAGGTTTTCTATTCTGCTACATATAACAAACCTAGTATTTCAAATTGTAAGGAAAAGAGTTAAGCTTTAACAGATTGTGCTATAAAAACAGAGCTGTACCAAAATTCCCTCAATAAAACTGTTAAGGAATAAGAACAACATTGATTTTCTCAGTGCTTAGAGTCATCATCATCCTGACAGTCTACAAACTGGAGAAGGTGCTTAGCTCTTAACAAGAAAGTGAAAAGGTTGCTTTTGAGAGCAATTAAAACATGTCTGGCCCATCACAGAAGAACCTATTATGTCAAAATGCAATCCGACATGAAAGTTTCATGCTGCCTGCTTTCTACACAATACTATCTTGCATTAGTTCTCATGCTTTACTTCTTCCTTTTTACCTTTCCCTCCTAGAAAGTCAGGAGGCCTTACAATGCTTCAGTATCAGAAGTCACTGCTTCAGGCACTCTCTCACACAGACACAGGCAAAGTATCTTCTACAATTAAGTTTTCTACCACAGCACCAATATTTTCCAATTATACTTTTCCTTCCTGTACTACTTCCTTTTCAATGCCTACTTTTCTCTAGTGCAAATTCATTTTGTAACAATTATTCTCTTTGATTTCATGGTCAATGCATTATTTTAAGGGATCTCTTTCAGGATGCTTCTTGATGGCATGTTAACCAGAAAGGATCCATTATGAATGGATGTGTTTATGTTCATTATGTGAGGTGGCTAGAAGCACATAAAATTACAGTTCTAGCTTGAAGGGGCTCTCTTTGTTGTCAGTTTCAAACAGGCAGAACTGGAATAATCATGCCACATTCTTGGCAATTTATTACATGCTTATTATTTAAGTGAGAACTATAAGCATTTAGGAAAGGGATTTAAAACTTGATCCTGGAAGTTTTTTACTGCCACATGTCAGTTGTACACATATGAAGCAAAAAAAGCTATGTTTGCATCATTCTTAAAATCAGAATTACACTGCGGGCAATTTTTGTTGGTTTGGGTTTTTCCTTCTTCTTTAAACTACAACCTAGAATTGATAATATTCTAGAGGAAAAGTGATGTATTTTAATATATTACCACAGTCCACACACACATGGAGAAGGTAAATTCTACTTCTGTTCCTTCAGCTGGCAGCTTATTTAGAAATACATATAGATTGAACAAGATGTGCCTTTGAAAATAAGGACTTGATACAGTAGAACATGCTGCTGCTTTTTTCCCCAACGCCTTTATAAAACAACAGCTCAATAAACCACCTTATTTCTGCAGCAAACAAGCAGCCTTTATTACCGTCTCCTTTCCGTGGTTTAACAGGGCTGACTTCTCTTCCAAACTGGAAATCTGCATCCTGTAACAGACTGGTTTCTCCTTGCATTTCCTCCTCTATTCCGCTCTCAGATGAGTGACCACTCAAGGTCCCCTCAGTCCAGTTTTTATAGTTTTCATCAGAATTCTTTCTTCTGTGTTCCCTATTTCTTCTACCTAGCGTTGATTCCAGTTCTCCACTTCCATCTGTGCTTGTTCCATTACAGGCTTTAGGTTGAGGAAAATGTTGCGTTACAAATCCCACAAACTTCTTCCCTCTTTTAGCAGCTTCATTAACCTGCATTTATAACAGTGATTTCAGAATCGCATGTAACTCAAAAAAAACCAAACCAACAAACCTAATCACCACTGAACTTCTCTATATGTGCTCTGTTTAACTACTGCTGATATTCGAGGACATAAAGACATTATACTACAGTAGGGTGGCTTGTCTTTGCACACTGCCCAAGTTTTGAAGTAAATGGAAGTCTTACAGCATGTCTTTGGACTCAGGCCAAGAAAGGTCGCTAAAGCTGGTACTGACTTCAGTGTACTAAGTGTTTTGTTTTAAACAAATCCAAAGTATTTTACTTGCTGTGTCACAGTGACAAGCAGTACAATGGTGTGATAAAATAGTACTGTTTCTCTAAACATGTGCTAGAAGTAACTCGAAAATTACTGACCACTAATACTATAGAAATATATTTGTCATGTGTCCTGATTCATTATCCTTGGGTTTCCTCAGAGGCTACTCAGCTTTTACTGAGCACTGAGTTCTCACTATTACTGGGAACAGCAAAGAAACAGAGGAAGGAGGGAGCTGGGAACAAAATAAAACCCTCTTTACTCTGCTTTCAGCCAGTGGTGGGTCTTTTTCTCAGCACTAAAGTCTCAAAATATAGCTGTAGAATATGCATCATCTATGAGATGTGTCTGCTCCTGGAGGTAGAGTTATGGTTTGCGTTTTTATCCTGGGATAAGGAGTGCTGCCATTTAGGAAGCTGATCCCACTGCCATTTTATGCCACAGGCTCCCCTGTGCAATAAAGTCCTTCCAGGAAAGTACAGAAACCTCGGCCCAGAAAGAAGAAATCACTGGGGAAATACTGGATATAGAAATTTTAAACAACTCTGTGATAATTTCAAAGGTCATTAAAGATCCCCAGCATGCTTTCTCCTCTACTACTTTCCTTGGCAGCTAATGTAAAAGATACCACTGTAGCTCTTGTAATAACAACAGCTTCCTGTTTCAGCAAGTCTTCAGTTCTGCAGAGGAAGTTAAACACAGAAAGAACTGGCCACTGGAAGTTAAGTTTTCTTTAAGTACAGAATATTTGTTAAAGCTATGCCAGGTAAATATTAATACAGTTACTGTGTATTTTATATTTGTTAGTGAATCTTGCTTAGAAATATTCACGTTCATTAGGAATACCCAACTTAACCCAGAGCAACATAAAAGTTCAGATCTTTTTCCTCAATTCCAGGAAAAGCTATCATACAAGCATTTTATAAACACTGACTGAGTCTGGGCCTCATTCTACTGTCAGTGGTATAAGCTGCCAGTTTCCCAAAGCTTTACAGGGCTTAGTACCAAGTCCTGAATTAGAAAAAACAACTAGTGAAGAAAAAATAACACCCTGCACTTCAAGAAAAGACTTCTCAGCTTTTATAAAATAACCCAAGGTTAAAACTCAAAACTAAAAAACCATCAACAACTCAACAGAATGTACATACATAGTAGAAATAAAAAAAATCTAAAGAGAAGTTTGAGGAAACCCCTCCATTACCTTTTCTAACAGTTCTTTCACTACCTCATTTGTCAGTGTTTCATACATTAAAGGACATTCCTCAATCACCAGCCTGGGGTGCCTTTGTCCTCTGGGTGCTGCATGCTTCTGGCTAGGACACAGAAAGAAAGCAGTCTTTGTCAGTAGTTTGCTGCTAACTTTGGCAAATGCTTGCATATAGAATTCTTTTCTTTTGGACAGTTATGAATGAAACCCTGGCAATGCTTCTTCTTACTTTTATGTAGAGCTCAGTGGGGTTTGGTGTTTTGTTCTGTTTCTTATACAAAGTGGCAGGTATTATCTACTACAACGTCAGGGTAAAAATACTAATATTTAACAAGAATTTCAGCTGAAGACTGTTAATAGACATCTTTTTGAAACTGAGCCTTACTGACAAACAGCCCTGCTTTTGTAATGAATAAACCCCAAGATCTCTGATAATGCAAAAAATACAAATTGAAGCTATAAATGTAGCAAGCACAAAACAGGTTCAGTTTTGTAGAAAACACAGTATGAATAAAAATGGATCTTTTACATTGTTAACATGCTACTCTGGTTTTTTTTTGGTAAGTAAAGCAGAGTTGCAGCTACTGTATGAAAGACAGTGTAGGCAAACACTAGAAATACAATGCAGTAACAATTACTTTAGGTTAGGTAATGCTTAAATCACTCTGCCAAGCTTTAACTTTCATTTACATAACAGTATTCATCATGTTGTATCTAAAGCCAGTTAGGTTACTACTCAAACAACAGTATTTGGTGTATATCAATAATATAATGGGATTTTATTTGATGTGTCCTTCACAGTTTTTTGCTTTAGAATGAAACATCTATGAGAACTCAACTGTACACATGGCATACCTGCATAGGAAATTGAGAAACTACACCCATCAGTTTCACATGTAGGCTGCAGGGTCTGGTCTGCCACCTTTTCAAGGGCCTAATGGTTCAAACCATAAATGCATAAGGATGCCACATCTATAGGGACAAGGCAAGTTGTGGGAGTTGTTCGCTGTCAGCGTTGCCCCTTAGAAGCCTCAGCTCCAGACAGTAAATATTCTGCTTTTCTTACTCAAGCATTTACCACATGGACAACCTTCACCTTGTTTGCAGATGGATTTATAAAGGAGAGCTGTATGAGCAGCAAATGCCACAAACTATGCTTGTTTAAGCAAAGTGTTTGAGAAGCGCCCTCAAATGAACCATGTTTTACAGAAGAATTACTGGATTGGCAAGGGGCACCTTCCAACTCACACCCTTCCAGTCTTCCATGTAAAAATGAAAGAACCTTTGTGCCTTGCACTGCAACTCAGGATCAAAGGGGGAAACATGACAGCTCTTCAATGCAGTAACACTTTTCTAGTTATTCAAAAGAAGATAAAAAGGTTATCTTCTTTGCATTCAAAGAACTAATGGCAAAGTTTCTTTGTACATTTTCTCTATGATCACATGGTGATTACAATGCAGTGAACACAGGTATAATAAACAAGAGCTTAAACACAAACTGTTGACTCTCCCTCAGTGTCAAAACCAGGCTTTTCTATGAGCTTCAATCACAGAGTGAATATTTCCTTCCTATTAAAAAGGAAAAATAAACTCTGACAAACTAATTCACACTTTATAGGTAATTTTCCCTAAATAATGCTCTTATGGGAGGAGTGAAAGCATTAAAGTTTTGAAATTTAACAACAAAAAATAGACATGAGAGAATTTAATGCAGCTTATTACTCCCTTAGCATTTCATGTAATCTTGTATTTGCTGCAGGTTTTAAGACAGATGATACTTTACTACAAAGATGTATTAAAAGTAAAAGGGTAAACTAACAACCCATCTTCCCACAAATGATGATAAGCAACTTCAGATTTTGTTTGGACATACTCAGAGGCAAAGCAAACATTAGCCTATTGTGTGCTTAGTGTTAACTAATAAACATTACCAATTTAATACTCTGAGGTGCTCATTTCAAACTGATAATAAACCATGTGTATGTTGAGCAATCCACTTACAGATGACTTCTGTAATGGATCAATGTATTCAATTTATTTCACTATTACCTTAATTTTAATCGTGAAAGTACCACTCGATACATGTGACTTGCAGGGAAACTCCTTCTTCGTCCAATTGGCAGCATAATAGGATGAACAGCTCCTACAACATATCCTTTGTTGTAATATTCTTCCACCTTAGGTGCTATATCCAACACAGAACTGATCTTGATGACTTCTGGATTTGATGAAGCTGAAAGCATTGAAAGCAGAAAGAGAAGCACGTGATTCTGTGTATGCCCATATACTTTTGGAGTGAGCTCCTTTATGTAAACCACACAAAATCAATCCCAAGGTTTTATGAAGAAGCTACATACCTATTTATACAAGAAAAACCACTCACAACTGATGCAAGAATATTCAACTAGTTGAAGTACATATTTTTTACTAGTTACTCTGATCTATTTTTAACCTATTTGGCAATGCTTTCTATTGGCTCTAGCTTTGCCAAGCTAATTCAAGAGCTACATCAGTATCTAAACACGCAATAGGTCTGAACTTAACGCAACTATTTTGCCTAGCCAAAGCCTCAAACATTCTGAAGCAATAACCTTCCACCCTAGTTGTGAGGCAAATTCAGGTATACGGTCGCAGCTCCATTTTCCAGCAGACCTAAGTACATGTCACTTAAGTAAGCTATGTAGTGTCACTAATTTCTAAGAGGGTCTCTTGCAGTGTGTGCAAGCATTTTCAATCAACAGGTAAGAGCTAGGCACTACACGGCTACTGAGGGAGACTACATAAAGAAAGGGAAAACTTTCTGGAGAATGGGCAGACCCACAGCTTTCACACAGAGAAAAGGAAGATTCCACACTGGTAACAGATGATATATTCTGTCACAGTCAGTCTGTGGCAGGTCAGTATTTCCTGTTCCCCTCAACTCCAACTGGAATTGCAGATGCTCTCAGAAAACAGGAAATCAATGCTTATGCACAGACTGTAACTGAAGAGTATGTATGCCAGCATATATTTGTCATCATCAAAACCTTCATCATTTGCAGATACAAGCTCTTAAGACAGCATGGGTTGGAATTTGATGGTCTTTATCAGTGACCCTTGCAGAAGCAATGTACTTTTTTGTGTTCTAATTAATGGATCCCTCCCTTTCTTTGCAATACTTTCAGTTCAGTAAGACCAGTGTCCAACTGTATTAAAGGATGCCCTAACTGGAATTAAATAACCTCACAACACTTGTTCTGAGGTACAAACATTCGAACATGCTGCTCTAAACATCCCCTTTCAAACCAGACAATAAGCTGAAAACAATTATATACACTAATTCACCTTTGATTCTGTAATATTTATGTAAGAGATAAATGCAATGGCATAAATCTCATTCACCAATATGTAAATGTATTTGTCATGAGTTAATTTCATGTTCTTACATCCTCTTATCTACCTGCCCTATACTGCAGGTGGGCAACAGCAAGGAATTTAAGGACTTTGATAAAGTCACGAAGTCCACCTATCCTACGGGTTTAAAGTACCACAGACCAGATGCATGAACATTTAGTTTGCTTAAATCTTTAATATTCTGTTGGCTCATGAGTGATGTGTTCTGTAAAACATCAATCTCTACACTGCTTTCCCACTATAGAATGGGGATAACTCTGGTATATATGCATTATGGAGGGCTTTAAAAACCAGAAACACAAACCAGCAACAACAAAAAAACCCCATCAGAAACTAATGTTTTACAACATTCAAGTGGTTTTAAATACCAACTTTTACTAAAGGGAAAAAGGAAGGGAGGCTGACTTTGCTTGTCACTGAAAGAGCCTTAACAGCTTAGAAAAACTATCAAGAGAAACCAGAATCATGTATACCACAAGAAATGCACTACCAAAGAGTATCACTAGTATATATATCGATGATTTATTGCTAGTAACTAGCAAAGTCAACCTCTTAATGTAAACTCTGCCATTTTCAGTCATAAGGAACAAGCTGTTCCACTTTCCTGTGCTACTTGGCCTTTCATTTTTTTAAGCAGACAGTATATCACAGCTTGCCTTTCACAGACGGGTATTTTGCCCTTTATAATGCCTTCATCCCTTGATTCTACTCACAGTAAGTCTAAAGGACATTAAGTATGTAATGTAGAAATAACTGCTTTACAGCCCACAAGCCAGAAAAGCAGGAATGTATGACCATCACTCATTTTGCAAATGTCTTAACCATTTGTCATTAAATTCCCTTCTTAATGTGCTGTCAACAGACAGCCAAAATAGTTTCATTAATAACAGAACTGCAGCTAAATCGCTAGCTGTATAGTATACTTCAGATGCATGACATTGAAGATGATGACAAAACAGCTACTTCATACATATTCAAAATGCTATTCAGAGTGACAAGAACTTCACAGCATGGCATCTTAGTGGGCTCCATCAGTATTCCCTTTTTCCTAAGAGGAGGGCTGTGAATAAAGCATAAGCATCTGCTTGAGCAGATACACTGGAACTATCTCTATGGCTAAACTGACCTCAAAAATAACAGCTGTTTTCATAACCAAGATATACCTCATGATTGAGACTGCAGAATTTACAGTCCTTGACAGGCATTTAAAATCACATGTCAGAGTCCACTGCTCATTTGCCTTTGTACTATTAAGGCCCACCAAAATAAAAGACTGGCTGTCATTTTCTTGTTAGGGATTCTCCTGATGCAGAACAACCTCCACAGAACTCAAAGCTGATTCTCACAGTAGGAATGGGAGCATACTGGGGACCAGGAAGAAAGAAGCCAAGGTACAATACTCTGCTGGTAACCAGTTTAGATGCACAAGGACTCCAGCCAGTGGATTTAGACTATAGCATGGTTGACTTAGTCTGCATCATGGCCTGGGAGAAGATCAGGGACTCATGAAAGTCTCCCCAGCAGGCTCACTTCAACTTCAGATGATGAAGCAGAGAGTAAGGAATATTAAATTGAAGTAATGCATTTATGTTTGCTATCCTTTTATCTTAATGCAGGACATAGCTTACTGTAGTATCTTACAAGGGATACTTAGCACAGATTTTCAGTTTTGCTTGGTGCAAGATACAGTGGTGGTAACAAGTCACTCAGGCAAACAGCAATCTCAGATGCTGGGGAAGATATTGCTCTGGACATCAGCAGAGAGCCATGAAAACAATACACGTCTTGACAGTGGAGTGAAAACTTTGGGCTAAAGTGCTAAAAGGCTCTCACTTAGGTTTCATTTAGCTAAAGGATATTCAAGTAGCAGCAAGTATGTGAGTGAACTGAAGGGGAATGGGGGTGGGGAGGAAGCCCAACATATTCCCCATAGTACTTTAGCCAATCCCTGTATTTCATAAGCAAACAAAACTCAGAAATGCCTCCAAGACAGTAAACACTGGTTTTTTCTGTATTCATTATCCTAGATCTAAAAAGTAAAGACTCCAAGCAAAAAACATTTTAAGGCCAAATAGACATACAGCTAGAACCATCCAACAGAACAGTTTAAAATCAACTTGCTTACAGTTAGAAGTCTAAATCGTTAGGCAACTATCTGAAAGAGATCTTACTTATTTAGCATTTAAAACTCCACAGTAAGTTAATGAAGCTAAGCACTTTTGAATATCAGACTATACAGGAGAAACCAAGCTTTCACTGCTGTACTGAGAGGTTATTAAAATAGATGCACCTTTACCTGCACTTGTTTGATCTGCTTTTTCTTTAAAGTCACAACCACCTTTGCAACAAAGGCTTTCCAGAACACTTTCAGAAACTTGTTACTTTAAAGCACAGCAAAACTACCCAATGAAACACTGAATGATCTTCAGTCCCAAAAAACCTTGTTTCATTATCCCTTCTGTTATCAGTAGGTAATAATGGATGCACTCGGCAGCCCAGCTTTACTTCCAGGACATTACCACTACTACAGTCAACATCACGCTTTGATTCTTCAAAAAGAACAAACCAGTGAGAAACTGTTTGTGGAGAGAAACAGAAAAACAAATACAGCTGGATGTCAAGTATTATAACTTTATAACAGAATGTGACTTCTGTAAGTATCCTGCAGGTTTTTGATACAGACTGATACATGAAGAGACTGACATAAATAAACCTGTCAGTACAGACCTTTAGTTATAAACTAAGCAGAGGCTAAGTTTTGTTTATAAACAAGTTCCTAAAATGTAACACAACATGCACTTTTCTCCCTTTATTCAACCTTTCTAGAAATTGCATTTACTTCAGACCCTTATTATTATGCATTTCGAATAGACTGGGCTGGTATAAAAGGCAAGTTACTACAAAGTGACTGCAAAACTGAGCTGTCTGTTCTCAGAGGGCAGCCATCTGGGCTTGTTTATATTTTCAAGTTGGTGGAACAGGGAGTTGCTCTGTTAGAGACAGGACACCCTTGGGAAGGAAGTATCCCACGGAGCACTGTCTGCCCCTAGCTACGCATACAGATTTCGGTTTATTTCGGTCACAGTCTCCAAAGACTATTCAGCAGCTACAAGCAAAGCTGTCAGGAAAAAAATAGTACGATGAAACTGTAAGGCTCTTACTTAAAATACCTGCTGAGATGCTAGGGTGGGCTTAAGAGGGGAAGCTACTCCTGATATACACATAAGAACCAGACTTACTTCTGCATAAGGCAGCAAGGACAATGACAGCCTGTTTTTGGAAGTCGAGTCCATTTTCACAAACTGTTACTCGCTCAAGGCTCAGCACAGTGTGTTTTCTGAACCGTCACACGGAACGCAACACAACCATTATTCAAAGTGAGTAAGGATGGCAGCATCTGACTCACAGGAAACTACGGCAATCTCTACCAGATTTTTAGCCAGCCTCCCCGACAAGGACAGCTGTGTAATTTGGAGGGTTTGGTTGTTAGAAATACTTCAGCAGTTTCCATTGTAATTTTATATAAGTGAGGACCTTCGTCATGATTTGTGCTTCAAAATAAAAGTCTTACTTTTATCAAAGCTAGCCAGGATGTATCCAAGATTTATTGTAAGTTAAACAAGACAGAACACAGTTAAATCTTATTCCTTGCTTTCTCTGAATAGTAAATATGTAACATAAAGAGATACCTTCTAAAGTAAAATCCAGCAATACATATTCATAAGCAGAATCCGTCTTTGTTTCAACTTGTGGTCTCTTCAATGTAGAAAAGATTTTTCCAGGGCTGCTATCATCTGGGTCTTCCAGCTTTCTCAGTCCGCACCCCATGGCAAGATCTGCAAGTGATTAAATTGCAGGAAAAGCTTGGAGGGGGGAGCAGCAAGATCTGTCGCTCTCACTACAGGGGAAAAGAAAAAGTATCCAAGTAATTCCCTTTGATTTTGTTTTCTATTAGCTGTAAATCCAGACAGACGAAAAGTCCAGTTCCCAAATCAAAAAGCCAAGGTACTTTCCATTCATTTTTTTTATACAGAAACAGCAAGCCCGTGAGGATTTCAAGCTACAGACTTGGCAAGAGTAGGCTTGATTTCGCGGCAGGGTCAGAGCTGCTACAAACTAGCAGAGATTTTCCATGCCACGTCAATTTACAGCCAGCCCCCTATCAGGGCTCTCTTGCAGAGGACACCAATAGTGCTTTGTTTGTCCTTCTAGACTGGCTGGGGGGGGGGGGGGGGGAGGGGGGGAAGAAACAAAAAAAAAAAAGAGAGACCTTTCGATCA
>JBAFWW010041717.1:12728-41231 GCA_036873685.1 Agapornis canus
TGTGTTGGTGTGTGTTTGCTATATTGTGTGTGGTGATGGGAGGGGGTTGAAGGGGGTAGAAGAACTGAAAAAGAAAGTTAGAAGCTTGTCTGTAACTACTTACCTCCAGAAGTTCTCAACTGCAGTCAGAGGGGAAAAAAGCAAGTTAGTCAGAATGAAAGAATGAGAAAAGAGCCTCAACATGGTTGGAGATGAAAATCATTTCCAGAAAGGAAGTCAGCTTCAAGAGGAAATTGCTTCTGGCATCTCAAAGGGCAGAAAAGTAAATGAAAAGCAGTTTAGTCCTTATTTTAGATTTCAAAGTTTGATTCCTATTTCCTTTCCACAGGAACTTTCCTCCAGAGCAAAAAAGAAAAACAAACCCATGAGCAGAGTGTAATATATTGCAATAATATAAGTAGCACTTTCTTGTCAAGAAAAAACAATCAGAACCTACACTGATAAAATCAACTTATGTGATTGGTTTTGATAAACACTGAAAAATGACATTGCAATATTCCTCTATTCAAATCACAACTTCTTCAATGTTATGAATATAGTTCCCAAATTTTGTTCCCCTTTTTTTCCATGGTATTGAACGACCAAAATCCTCTTCTCTTCTGTCAGGCTGACCTCAGCTGGTACAGCCAGGGACTTCCAACACTGTTTCCTATGTGTTTTGCTTTAAGTCCTTAAAATTTGGTATGATTTTAAGAGCTCTAATACTGCAAGACACTTGTAACTAACTGCATTCCACCTGATGCAGACCATGGTAACACATGGGGAAAGAAGGAACAGTGACTAATTTTCTAAGGCCTTCCAGTGCTGGAACAGGCAGTTAGAAAATGTACCTTCATATTTTTAGACTGGATCTAGAGAAATTAGAAATGATCTACGTAAAACCAGAGATTTGTAACACCATTTTGAATGAAAGCAACTGCACATTTGAATTTTACAAGCTTTTTACTTTTTCACTGAAAAATACTGATCTTCTAAGTCATTCACTGCAAGTGAGGTATTAACCATTTGCTTCCTGTTATACTGCAAGCAAAGTGATCTAACTTTTACTAAAGTAGCTTACCAATAAGGGGTAAATCTGCAGGCTATACCCCCCTTGAAATCCATGCTATAAAGTTACTTATGTTTGGAAGAACTTTAAGATCACTTAGCGCAGAGCCCAGGACTGAAGCTATAATTACTGCCTTCAGTCCTTGAAAGAAGCTCCCAAGCACTGAAACCCAAGAGAAAATCCCTCAGTGTTGTCTTTTTGATTAAAACCTAGGAAAATGTCGTAAATAAGCAAAAATTCTTCAGCTTCCTGCATGTCTGCTTGCATAGAAATTGCTCCCAAACCCTTTTTTTGTACAGGTCATCCCTGACTTGTTATGATAGCACACATACATGGAAATCATTCACTCAACCTGGAGAACCCTACTGCTCCATCCCATACAGTCTGTAAGATCCACTGTAACCACTTGTAGAAAGCCATGGCACAACTGAGATAGCTGTAAGTAAAACCTTTTTGCAGCACTAGTCCAGTTGCCAGCTGGTTTCCCTGTTGTTTCTTTTTGATTTAACTAACAATAGCTACATTTTTCATGAAGCCAGAATATCGTGTTTTGAACTGTGATAAGGTTTAAAAACCACATTTCAACCCTCTCACCAAAATAGGATTTTTCATAGTATAAAATGAGCTCTTCAGACACCTATGCAGAAACACTATTATGAATAAAAACAATGGTCCTTCATTTGGGTAACCCTACACTAGTTAAGTAGATACTAACTTCCAAGTGGAAGTCAGTCAACAGCTACCATTGCAGATGTGACTCAGAAGCCATTCATTAGACCGAACCAATTAAACCAAAAATCCCATGTGCCAGACTTAAGAAAGCCAAAACCAACTCAAATCCAACCAAGAACTAGCAGCATCCCTCACAGGAGTTCACAACTGCATTAAAGCACTCAAATGACTCCAGAGAGGAACAGGATCCTACAGCTTCTGGATTCAAGAGTTGATTAAGTGACCCAAAATGCAAAAGCTCTGAGAACCAGTATCAGAGAACAAATCCCTAAAACTACCTTGTGATTCACCAAGGTGTGGTAATCACAGCAACCCTCACTGGAAGAGCATGTAACCCATTCAGTGAAAATCAAAATGTGAAACAGTATTTGGACCAAACATGTTTCCCACGTGGTGCAATAACCAACCATGTCTGCAGCTTAGAAAAAGCACACGTAAACACCACTTAATAAGGAATTCAAAAAGTCACTATTATCATTGACTGCAGCCCAGTTACCACCGACAGTATTTTTAAACAGAAGATAGACACAGTAAGACACAAGGGGACAAATCATGAACCCAAGTTAAATTACTCAGATTTCTCCAGAAATCTGTGGCTATGTGAACAGCTACAGGACTCAAAACCAATGCATTAACACTCTCCCCTTCCCCCTTCCCCCCAAATATTAATCATCTTAAATTACAACACTTTTGACCTTCACAGTTCCTCTCTGAACTTCTTTTTAAGTTTACTTCCTTTATTTTATGACTCAAGGCAAATGTAAAGTTTTTGCTTGGGACAGGATAATAACAAAAAAATTCCATCCAAAAATTCTGCAATTCAATTGTCAAGTATTTTTCATATCCCCATCCTCAAGAACTATTGTTTCAACAAAACACTGACATTTAGTTCTTTGTGCAGAATGATTAAAGCTGTTCCATCCATAATTTAAAGATGTTAAGAAAGCAGTGGTGTTCCACTCTGAATGCTACTTGGTAGCCTTTAAAGGCTTTTTCTTTCCTTTAAAGGAATAATTCTGTGAATGTACCAGGACCAGTCATGTTAAACATGTTGACTTTTCTGCAACTGCATTTAACTTCATGTTCTAAAAATAATTAACAAAGACGACAACAGTTTGTTTCAATGACTGCATAAGCACAGTTTAATGATAAAAGTTCAATGCCATTTTTCTAAATCCATACTCATCAATATTATAAGTTACAATCCAAACAGTAAACACTGACCAATGTGAATTAAAACTTTTACTTACCAACCCAGAACTTTACTACAAGTTAAACTTCAGAAATTTGTTTATTATTGCTGTATTACAAGTAGTATCAACATAAAGAGCTTTAGATTTAAGATTACTAACAGTTCTCTTAAATGAGATCTACAAACTTACTATATTGTATATCCACAGTATCTCATTTACCAAAGCTGCAGTACCTAGATCATCTGCATCTGCCGCAGTGTCAAATAACCTAGCCATATGATCAACTAAAAATCACACATTTGAGAATGAAATTGGATGTTCTAGTTCATCCAGTTAAAAACAATTGGAAGTATTACAGACAGCATTCAGTTTGCCTTTAATATACACACTTTACGTAGACTACAGCAGCACTGACAGAGGTACAATATGATCATATGACCCAAAGTTTAAGCCTTGTAAGACCTACACTTCCCCATTACATCTTGGCTACGTTAATAAACATTGTTAAAGTATTACTGTTCTGCTTTCTATACATCTATTTGGATTTTCTGCATAACAGTGTACAAGGACTTCATACAGGATCGCACACATGTATCAAGACACTAGCATTGTATTTTTGATCTTTAGAATATTGATTTAAAATGTACATGTTTTTTACTTAAATAGGAAACAGAAGAAACTTTTATACAGGTGAATCAAACCTACTGTAGTACTTCCAACATTGCAAACCTATTTTACAGTGACTTTTGCTATAAAAAACTATTTACAAACCTACATTTTGGAACTATGTTAAACAGAGAAAAACAATTAATGTGTTCTACTACTTTCTGCTCCATTACTACTAGAATGCAGTGTAGTCATTTACTTAGTATCAGATATTTATAAAATTCATTTCACAATACAAAGAATTCCCAATTAAAAATTAAAGATGTAAACAGATTTTCAAGGACGATGAATGCACTTCTGAGGCTTAGACTACAAGCAACAGGAACCCAAGATATTAGTGAACCAGAGAATTCTACTTAATGCACGAAAAATACTCCTCAATCAAACAAAATACAGGAGAGAGGTAACTTCAGGAACTTTTCTGCCTACAGGTATTTATTCAGAGTTCTCTTATAGACAATGTTAACATTAGCATTTTGCCATATGAACATAACATGAAATAGACAACGGTTGCTAGAAATACTGTAACTAGCTCTGTAGAAAACAATAATAGCCAGGTCTCTAAATTCTAAAGTGTGAAGGCCAGAAAACTGATCTAGTTTGCTAACACATGAATGTAACAAGCGGTATGCAAAGACAGTTATTTGCTGTTAGTTACTGAATGCACAAAGGGCAGAGTTCTAATCTGATGGACATGTGTAAAGCTTTGTAACTATCAACGGAAAAATGCAGAAGACCCAAGAGAATGTTACCCTTCTCCAGCCCCCAAAATCAGTGAGGAACCAGGCACTTAGCAGGTGCAGTTAACTAAGTGACTTGTATATGAGAGCATGAGAATCTCCCATATTATGGACATTTTAAGTGTCAGTAGAATAAAACTGTGTAGTTAAAGAGAATTAAAAAAGTAATGAATGCTAGAACATCAAGATAATGCAACTGTAGGCTCTACCTGAGGAAACGAAGTAGTTCTCTCACACCACATACCATTTGCGTGTCCCTGTAATGGAATTCCAGAAGTCAGTTATCGTGCCTCAATTTTGTCTGCAGAAAAAACGCAGCCACAGGAAACTTACAGGTTCAGTTACTATTGGTTTGATGTTATGCCATCATTCTGGGCAAGCATTCTGAAGAAAAATAAGCTACAATATCAACAGAGAGCCCTCAATATTTCTACAGTGACCTGTGGCTCCCGGAAGAAAGCCACCATACAGAGCGCCATCTTGGTGCCTTATAGGTTTCTCAAGTCAACATGACGCATTGTTAAGACCTGGTGATACAAATCCAACAGTACCTCCAGAGTGATGTTACAAGCCCCACAGCAGAATGCTGCAGGTATAGTTATGTGCCGCCCAACACTGAATATCCTTCCCAAATGTAAAACCAAAGTAAATGTTCTCTGAAACAAGGGCCATGCATCAACTCATTATCAAACAATTTAACATCTGCAGCAATTAATGGAAATAAACTACATTCTGTGAGTATCTGGACTAGAGCCACAATCTGGTAACATGTTAAGTGACTGCACTATATTTGTACACTTGTGAGCTAGTTTGTCAGCTGAAAGGACTTTCCTGCAAGGACTTGGAATTAAGTATTATGAAGTCTGGGTCAATGTGCATTTGTTTCATGTTACAACAAATAAGGCTCTAAGAACCATTCTTTGGCACCTTCAGAGACAGCACCTCATTAAAAAATATAATAACTGACTATATAAAAATTTCTCCATGGAAATTTATTACTGTCACAATGTGCCAAGATGTCTGTAATATATTGATGAATTCTAGATTCTGAGTATTAAATGGAAGAACAACTGGACAGATGTTTTTAAGTTGCACAGAATGGCTCAGAAACACAACAATCTACAGCAGATGAGTATTTCCCCCCCTCAAGAACGGGCTGAAATCCTCACATATCCAACAAATTGTGTATCTTTTTATCTTATATGAACTGGTAACACAATCCCCTGCAGCTGCTATAGTAACAAGTATTTTAAAATAGAAGCTATTAAGTTATGTATGTGCAGATTTTTCAACCTAACAAAAGGCAGAAAGTCACTTGAAGAAACCTGCAACCAAGTCATGGTACACAGCATCTCCTTTCATAACAACCTGCAAACAGTGTAAGAACAGAACTGGAGTCCACCTCTCTTCCTGCACTATATGAAAAAATGCTACTAACTGCTATAAATCTTTAAACATATTTACATATTACACACAGATTATTTACTGACTGCAGTGCCCACTCTGTAAGATCCCTGAATAATTAAAAATGCCCAAGCAAAAAAAAGTCCCACAAAAAGATAACCCCCAAATTACTACAGAGCAAATAAAACTGAAAACCTGAAGGATATTTACATAAAGACCTCAGTGCTACAGAAGCAATAACCTATAGTCTGTAATCCTATTAAGTAGAGGCTGTATTTTAATCTTTGAGGAATTAGCCTTTTATAAAACAGATGCAATTCTAGTAGGTGAGAGGAGAAGCAAGTTAAAAAAGAGAAAACTATCTCCTTGCAGCTGAAGAGGAAGCAGTATTTCATCTCAACTTGCAATACTGCCAAGGAGTATCTAAGTTGGGCACAGACAACAGAAAAACGTAAAAGCAAGGAGAAGTTTTCAATGGTGTTGTAATAGCAATAAGTTAAATCTTGCCTTTTTCTACATCTAAAAACATACCATAAAACCAAATTTATTGCTTATCGTACACACAAACATGTTAGCTTCATATGAGAATAAACTAGTCATCCAAACTTATTATAAGAAGTTATTATTCTCAAGTACTAAAATGATACATAAGTTATATACCTTAAAAAAAGTGAATACTAATTGTTAAAAAGAAGGAAAAGAAAAAAAAAGTAGGCAAACTCTCTTGGAATTAAAATAAAATGCACAGATCTACATAACCAGACTTCAATCAGCAGTACATAAATGCTGTCAGTATGTGGGAAAATGGCATTTACTTTGTAACTAATGTATCTTTAAAGTTCCAGAAACTAAATGTTAACTTTCCCTTTTAATAAAAAATATGCTGATTTTCAGTCTATGTTAGTAACCAAAGTTTATACAGTAGGCTGCGTATCAGAAATCCCCATTTTGTCCTGTAACAGTATTTTACTAAGAAAGGAAATGCAGGTTAAAAATTATGGTTCATGTGTTTTTACCTGTCTAAACTACAGTATTTCATTTGATCACTTTATAAAAAGGAGTACTATTTAACTTTGGCATTTTCAGGGAAATGTTTGGAGTTAGGAAGAACGTCTGCTCCACTTGATAGGTAGTAGATAGCTAAAAGAAAATAAAATTTGGTTTACAGTCTGTAGAAGGTGGTATGAGAATTTCATCTTCCATTCTGTAATCGTGTCTAGGATGAAATGGGGACTTCATGTGCATTGAGGTTTCAGACTCAGATGAACGATGTGAAAAATTTCTTCTCACAGAATGCAGCCTCAGTTCCTAAAGAGAAGGAAAAATGCTGTGTTGTTTCTTCTGTTTTCAAAGGTGTCCTATTTACTTCATTAATAACGCTTCAATGAAAATTTACAGTCCAGTTTGATATTATATCAGCTAGACAGCCTTAGTTCAAAAAGGAAAAGCAAATTTCCATTCACATAGGTGAAGCCAACAGTGGTAAGAATTATCTTCCTTTATTTACAAGTATGGAATCTTAGAATGAGTTAAGAATTAATATTCATCGATCATATAGCCTCAGCAGAAGCATGCAAAGTTATTAAAGCAACAGTACCCTCTTTCTAATTGGATAGGGAAAATGTACTTTTATAATACGCTACAGTGCAAAACTATTTAACCAACTGTATGTTTGGTTGGTTTATTTTTTTTATTTTTGCATTCTTGGTAATGTAGATCAGAGCAATGCATTACTATGGGAATTTATAACAACGCTAACATATTCTCTTTTAGTAGCTAAAACTCAAGACGTGTAAGACTTGAGCTGAAGAACTGATAGCTGCCCTATTTGTAAATCAACAGATAAGCAACTGGCTGTGATTAAGTAATATGTCAGTGGATGCCACCAGTTGCTGACAAAGACACGGCAAGATTCAGAAAACAGGGTTACCATTTTAGGTGCTGGCAAGAACAGCTTCTAGAATGGTATTCTGTTTTTATTTCTTATGATCAAATTCTCTTACAGTCTCCCTTTCTATCTCAGCTCCTCTGTATCCCACTTGTGGAACTCCCATCTGTTCTATTCTCTTCTTAACCAATCTGAGTCCTTTCTTCCCAGTCCTACTATGCCATATGACAGACTAACTAGCCCTGTTTTCTAACCTCATTCTCCTAGCTCATGCCTTTGCAACGTCAGCTTTTTTGTTTTGCTAACCATATCCAGCTTTTTAACCTCCTTTTTGGCTCTGACAGTTTCCTAACACAACCAGCTGTAACTCCTATGTTGCTATCAGGATATTCAAGTCACTTGAATCTCAGGATTTCAGTTTCTTTCCATCATCTACTAGCTCTGCATCATGCTGTGTGTTGCTTCCTTAAGTATCTAGCTTCCAGGGCCATCTAGTGCCAGTCTCCCTGCTCGCTTCAGCTTTCATTACATCAACCTTACAGTCCCAATCTATTTCTCTTACTTTTCTTTCAGTTTTGACTCCTACTAGAATATTGAGGAAATAAACACATTTTCTCTTCTCTATTGCCTGGTCCCAGAAGAAAAGAACTATGCTCAATTTCACCTCAGCAAGCTTCTAATGTTTTTTCAAAGCTACATCTAGAGATAAATCACACAGACACATACACAGACTGTGAATCACACCTTAATCAATAGCAAGCCGCTGCTATAAACCACTGGGCAGTTTAAAGGCTATCAGGTAAGAAATGGACATAACTTGCAATGAAACAACTGACCACAAGTTCCACAGCAGGCAGCTGCGAGCTGCTATGGTGATGATGGATCTCAGCCACACAGGAAGGACTGTACAAGAAAAATCAGTGCAGGTAGATGAGAGCTGCCCAAATGGCTTAATACTGAATGCTCCATAGTGTCTGTCAAGTAAAGAGAGAAAGAACATACAAATCAAAGAAAGCAAAAGAAAACACCCCACTAAACTGGAATGAGAACAAACTATTAGAACTAAAAAGAAAAAAAAAATGGAAAAAATAAAGATTGTAAAGAGAACACAGAATGGAACAATGGAACAATGCAACAATGCAAGAAAAAGCATGACATCTACAGTTTTCAATGTTAATGTTAAATTAACAGATTTGGTTTTGGTGGTGTTTAAAATACCTGCTTTATAGGCAATGGACCTTACTACAGCTGGTGACAAGCCTCTTGTTAAAATATATCTTAGAATCATAGAATGGTTAGGGTTGGAAAGGAACTTATGATTTTCTAGTGCCAACCTTGAAGTTTGGATTCATGTTTCTGAGACTAAGGTAACTTTGAACAAAGGGTTTATTCTCTCTCTTCACTTCACTGCAAGTGGAAAAAAAATAAAATACTTACCTATACATAAAACATTTGGTAAGGTTTTATTTTTTGTTCCAGATGGAGTCTCATATAGTAGCACACTACTTATTGTACATGTACTAGCATAAAAATACTATGCTCTTCCCAAAATTATACCAAGACTTCCCCTTACAAAAAAAAAAAGACAATTTATGTATATATAGATGCATGTGTATATATACCAACAGATATAAATACATGTATATTTAAGTGTATTATACACACAGAGAACCTCAGTTTTACCTTATTACTCCATTATAGAGAAAAATGGAGTGCTCCAAGTTCAGCTAGATTTACAGGACGTTGACTATCAAAAGGCCAAGGTTTCAGCATCATGAAGATCTGAATGCACATACACATGAACTATATTATAAATACCCTTAATTCTGATGTAGGAAGATCCTCCTCTGCCTTTTCAGCTAGAAGCAATGCAATTACTGACAATATACTGTAGATTGGAATTGCTCAAGCAAAAAAATATGTTGGACTTTTTAACCACCACCTGCCCCCCCCCAAAAAAAAACAAACAAAAAACCAACTTTAAAGCTACCAAAAAAGATTGTGGGGAATAGAGAACAAAGGAGTGAAAAGAACCAAACATGCAAACAAATCTGAAAACCAGGATATGTTTCTGTCACTGACAGACTCTTTAACAATTGTTAGAGAACTCAGGTTTTCAGGAAGACATATGAAAATACTTACTACCTTTAAAGGGTAAGCTTTAAAGAAATACTATAGCTGTGCACTCCAATTTAGTGTACAGCGCTTTTAGATTTGCATTAAGGAAGATTGTCAGACTTTGTCAACTAAAACCCGTCTCTTCTGGTGACAAGAGTGAAGAGTTTAGAAAATCTAAGACTGATGCTCCCCAACAAAGCTAAATGTCCAAGCACAAATAAAGAGTACGCCCCCTCCAGGGACCTAGAAAGTCTCCTGTAGAAAAAGACACTATATAATCCTATATGATAATGTCAGCCAAAACATTCTGTTGGATACTGACTATAGAAATAGCAAAAACCTCAGACAGCCTGGCACCATGCCTACCCCTGACACATATACTGCACCTGGAAAAAATGACTGAGAACAGCAAGGCACAAAAAGTATGAGACAACACAACAAACCCTCCTCACCTCCATGTCTCCCTTTTATGCCTTTGCTCAGTTCATGCAGACTGCAGTTATGTTGCTCAGCTCCCCCAGGTGTGTGTTGCTCAGGGATCTCCTTCATACACACACACACACACACACACTATCCAGTAAGTATTTACCAGGCCAGTGCCTCAGAACTCAACCACCAAAACAAAAATTTAACTCCCAGGTATTTCTCCCAGATCTGAAACCAGAGCACGTGGATTTCAATTTTCCCCTCAAGTTTCTGCTGTTACTGTAGACTACACAGACCTTGCTACTGAACAGCATTTCACAGATGTCCTCTAGGAGCATCCAAACATCTCCAAATTAGAGGCTGACTGAAACACAGCACAAGATCCAGTACAGATGAACCCCACATCCCATCTTCCTAAAAAAACAAGTGTCACCTGGCAGCCTTTAAAAACAAATGTCAACCTTAGCCATTTGTACAGATGTGAAGATGGAATTACTTCCACAAACTCATGAACAAAACACAAAGTAATCACCAAAAGAAAACATCTTCAAGTAATACACAGGATCATTAGCAAACCCATGAGCAACGGGAGGCGATTGGTATTTCTGATTCAAACCTGATCTGAAATACCAAATTTGGATCTAAAAAATAAACCATAGCTGGAAGTTGGTGGATGTGTTTTTCTACTTTTCATTTAAGGCTATTACAAATTTTGTACTAAAAGTCACATCACCAAAAAAATATGTAAGTGATAGAATACAGAATGAAATATAAGTTAGGGAATTGCCAGAACTGAAGCCTCCTTTGTTAACTGCTACACCATTAGTGAACAGACTTCTTTTTTTACACATCCACAACAGCAATGGAACAAACTTAGACATTTTTTATTTTCTTCTTCAGTGAAGACTTCATCCATTTTGTTCACTTAACCTTGAGACATCATTAGAACACAACTGTAATTCACACTGTTTTAAGTCACATTTGAAACCTCTCAGAAGTCTACAACTGCCAACAATATCTGGCTACTGGCTGTACCCATCCTGCTCTCATGACTTAGAGCTCCTAGAACAAAGTGTATGTTTATTCCTAACACAATTCATAATGTACTGGAGGCAACTGACACACGACCTTATATTGAAGGTTGTTACTTCAGGCATCTGCTCTCTCTCACATGGCCACTACTTGGCAATTTTCAAGCAGCAGACACATCTGTTGGGGTATTTTAACAACACCAGCAGTTTTTTGAAGCTGCAGAGCAGGTGTTAATGACACAACCAGTTGTTAACACATAGCAGGCTGCTGTCAACATTTGCTCCTTATTTTTTAACCCAACCATTGTTGAGTGCTCAGCCACAGTAATAGACACAATGCAAGCTGATCCTGCTTGCTGTATGTAGGACATATTCAAAGCTTTGAGCAGGTATGTGAAAAGGTAAAGTGAAATTTGAAAAGGAAGAATTATATTCCAGAGCTACTATTTACTACTAAACAAAGCTAAATAACTAATTAAAAACTAAAACCTGTCAACACCAATTTGGCACCATCTTGCAATTAATGAAAGACTTGCTGAATTCTGACAATTTTAAGGATCGAACTGCATCTGTCAATCTACTCGAGATGGGAATAGACTAAACTTTCAATTACAGGTAACAAACTTTAAGAAAATGAGTAAGAATGAGCAAGAAATACAGTGAAGGAATAGACAGGACCAGCAATTTCATGCTCAGCTTCATCAAGTTTAAATCTGCACTGCTAATACAAACCTTACTTCCTCTATCCTATCCCAAATGTCTTATATACATACAAGAGTTCATGCAGTTGCTTGATAAACCCATCCAAGGAACTGATCCAAGTGTAAGTTAACTCTTTTTGGGTGGAGGGAGTAGGGCTTCATCTTTAACTACATCAGTTCTCTGACCTGGTATACCACAGCAGCTAGCAAAAACCTCTATCAGCACAAGGAAAGGGTGGTGTGGAAAATTAAATGAATTGCTGGGTTATGCCAGCTTTGGCTGTAAATGAAATCACTTCTAAAGCAATGAATAAACACAGAAAATACTGTATCAGGAGATAAGTAAGAGTATGAATTTGCAGCTCATTTCCTATGCCACAGTAACCAAACATGCTTTGACTATGCATTCACATATTCATGTAACTTAATACATTATCACTTATCACAGGGTAAACTTCTTTGCCTTTGCTATAAAGCAAAGCATGGTACTATGGCAATTACTGTAGAAGAGAAAGAGCTGTTGTGCTCTAGATCTACCTTGTAACTTACTTCATGCTATCTTGCTCGTATAGCCTTGGCCCTAGGAAAGATAATAAAAGTCAAGTTTCAAGGTGAAAAAGCTTCTGATACAGTAAGTATTCACTCATTTTTCATTCTGAAATTACTATTGCTTTTTAAAGTGTTTTCATATACTGTTAGAATATAAATTGGGTATTATGATCACTGTGTTACACCAACTCCATTTAAAGTATTCCTTAAAAATATGAATCACTCAGTTATTCATGTCTAAAATTCACAGTCAGCTTTTTTTATTAGAGCGCTTGCATTTTATTCCAAACCAACAATGTTACAGCCCCCTCTTCTGGAAGTATTTAGTAGCTATTGTTACACAACAGCCAGGAAAAAAAGATTTTTCTCTTAAAAGAAATGTAAAAATATTTAAAAAGAAACTTTAAAATGCCTATAACATGGCTTTGATTCACTCATATCCAGTCTGCCATTTGCAGCTGAATAAGCATCTTTCACAGAAGACTAAGTGCTGTAATATC
Source organism: Agapornis canus (assembly GCA_036873685.1). Classification (NCBI taxonomy): domain Eukaryota; kingdom Metazoa; phylum Chordata; class Aves; order Psittaciformes; family Psittacidae; genus Agapornis; species Agapornis canus. The sequence continues at coordinate 25,725 of JBAFWW010041717.1, forward strand.
AAGTAAAACTACAGACACCTTTAGTCCTTTGCTGTCAAGGAAATCTAGGCTAAATGTAGTTCAGGCATTATTTCATATGCTGTGTCCACAACCTTACTGATTAAGTTAATGCAAAAGGATCTTAAACTGGAACTCCAAAACCCCCAGCAACTTGTATTAAGTGACATGGAAGAATCACATTTTAGAATGGCCATTCATAAATCAGAACTACACAAAAAACACCCACTGGTGGCCAACTGGTGCAATTTTTTATGCTCCATGATCCAAAATCCCACCTCTCCACAATATGAGGCGCTTATGTAAGGCTGAAAGCAATGAATTCAACTTCCGAAGATCCAGAGACAAGGACTTGTAACTATCACTCCAAAGAACTGTTTTGTCTCAAAATACATTTTTCATATGTAGTTTTCTTTGTACCTCCACTTTTAATATACCTATATTTGCCTTTTGGGTTTTTTGTTTCTCCAAATAGTTCTAAAACAAGCAATACCCACGTCCTCTGTAACAAAGCCTCAAGTATAGAAAAATCTGGTCCTCAGCAACATTTCTGTTTTCCTTACTAATTCATTAATAAAAGACTTTTTTATCCCTTCCTCTCTTCTTTTACTGTTTCCCTTCAAGAATGAGGACAGTGGTGGTACCATGCCTGCTTTAACTATCTTTGTTTGATACTCACAGGCGCAGGCATGGCTATGGCATTCTGAGCAATAGGCTGGTGATGTGGTACTTGAACTCCATGATCAGAATACACCTGGTATTACAGAAAATAAATAAGTAAAAAAAGGCAAAAAACCTTGTATCACAAATGTATGTTTTTTTACAAACTTTTCATATAACTTAGATTCCTTAGAATTTCAAACAATATTTAAAGTACTGACTTCCTAAAAAACAAAATTTCAGTATTTACAAAATTGTGGTTCCCCCACTGTACTGAAGTTTGATAAAATCAGTTTATCTAGAGCAGTGTCAAAAATCACTGTCTTTGACAGATGTATCACACTACTATAAATCCATTTCACTCAGCTCTGACTGGAGCAGTGTTTAAATGTGTAGATTAGCACACTGAAATGAAGCTCCCAGCATTATCTCATTTACAAATTTACATACAAGTTATACACAGGCTTCTCTTCTAATTTTATACCAGCTTTTTAATTTCAACATACTGTTTCCTTTAGCATCAACAAAATGTGTACCTGTGAACTGAAAGCATGTTACATCCAAATATTCCTTAACCTATTTGATGTATTTTCTTAAGTGCTCACAGGCTGCAAAATTTCTCTAAGTTGATATTCGATTTATGAAAGACAAAAAGTAAAATAATAGCACCGGTAATATTTATGATTTTATAAACACTGAGTTATATTCACTTAAACAAAAAATAAGAAAAACTCCAACAACCAAAGTCCCATATTACTCAATACCTTTATGGGGAAATTAAATTAAAATATGTCAGGATTTGCCACTTAAGATGTCTGAAATGCCAGTTTTGGAGCTTCTCTTGTAGCAATAAAATACTCCTCAACTTTTGTAACAATACTTGATTACTGTCCTAATTTATCATTTATTTTGACATCCCTGTTGATGAGAAATGAATTATCGAAGAGGAAAGGTACCAACCATAATACACTTAAAATTTTATACTGTTTTTCTACAGCAAATTATTTACTTTCATTTTGAATACCCAATTATAAAGAAACGGCCTTATTGTACATTAAATATCACTTGAGAAACATTAGGAATGCAATTGATATGGAAGCAAAAAAAAAAAACTGAAAAGAAAAATATTTAGCCATTCAACTACACTTATTCTGATCTTCAGAGTATTTAAAACTGAGCTTCTGCTCACAGAGAAAAAGAATAACTTCAGGAAACTGTTATGGCTTGGGTATACTAATCCAGCATTCTGAAGAGTTTGACTCCATTTTACTTGTTATTTTCAAACAGAACAACCTCACTAGTTTTTATACTGCTATCATACACTTATGACCCCTCTATAATATTTCAAGTCAAAGCATCCTCCTAGAAAACTGGAAGAGATATTTTTGAGGACAACTGAAATGATTTAACAGCAGCAGCATTAACTGTGGGGTAAGTACAGGAACAGTTGATGTTCTGAACTACCTGCGCTTCAACCAAAAGAATGTTTTTCAGTTGCAGATAAAGCTTGAACTGTAAGTAAAGGTTTTATAAAAAATACCTCTGGAGCTGCAGCTTCTACAAGAAGAGGTGGAGGTACACATCCACTTTCCTGGGTAATCCCTACTGGCTGATAAATGACTTCAGATGGTTGCACATACAAGAATGAAGGTGAAGAGACAGAAGACTGAAATAAACCACATAACTTTCATAAATAATATGATTTATGCACTGTGAACACCAAGGATTCTTTTAAAGTTTTATCTTCATTTATATTTAGCAAAGTGAACAGTAAAATTAAGTGTCAAATTAACCTTTGATAACCTAAAGAGATGATTCTATGAAGTTGGTAGGACAAAACAAAAATGTCCTGTAGCTTTTATACATTTTTCAGATTTTATTTACAATTGGAGAGTACTGTTAGAGAAATCCTAGAATATATAGAATTGACACTCTCAAGATCACTGAAACATAACAAGTATAACCTTGTACAAATGTTACATTATAAGAGCAAGTATTTTGTTTTAAAATAAACCCCACAGTATTTCTGTAATTCAGCACCCAGATTTCAAAGCAGCAGATGCCATCTATTAATAGAGATGACCTGGCCATAAGTGAACAAGGCTGCCTGCTACTGAAGCAATGAGGATGCTTTCTAACAGTTCAATCTTAAGCAACTTCGTCCTCCTTTCAGCTTCAAACTCTTGAAGTTCCTTAAGTGTCAAGATTTCCATATTCAGCTCCTCTGCTATAGAGATCACAAAACCAACAGTCTCCCCCTAGAATTACCAGGTTAGCGATTTCAAGTTCTTCCTCCTATTTCAAGGGTCTGGGTCTAGTTTCACTCTACTTGTGTGTCTACATGCTTCTGCTGGCAATACTCCACTCAAATGTCACAGTTATTAAGCTAGCTGCTACTCACTTCTCCTATCAAGCAAAACATGGCAGTTTTTACCTGCTCCTGAGAACTTACTAGATAATTTCATACAGACTTTTTGCCACAGAGAGAAAGGAGGGGAAGATGCTTCCTTTGTGTCAGATCTGTATCTGATGTTTCAATAAATGCTATATTAATAAAATCTTATTTCAAGTTTTGGTAACATTTAAGCGTTGTGAATAGTGGTAAAGTTCACTGCAAGTGCACCAGACTTTTAAACTAGATGCAAACTAATGTTAAAATACTGCAACGGTATTTACCTGTGGAACAGACCACTGCCACTGACTCGGAACACAGGGGGCTGGTGTCTAAACTCAAACAAAAACAGTATTACTTATGTGATTAAGAACATAGGCATACACCTATTGTAATTCCCAACATACTAGAGTCAAAGCCATCTATCATCAATACTTAAACGAAATGATTTTCATTAAGCCCCCAAGTAATTCAGGAACTTGGTTTCACCTACATCCACTCAGCCTCTGACTCTAGCATCTCATTAACTTCTAAAATACTGAAGCATCTTAAGAAGCATGGTTAATTAGAAAAACAGAAGATACAGAATGCACCTAACTGACCAATACACATTAAAAAGACCAGACATACTGCATAAATGCGGTAGTGGGCCACCAAGATGATTGAGGGACTAGAGAACAGATGTATCTGGATGCTGAGAGGATTGGGTTTGTTCAGCCTTGAGAAGGATAAAGGTGGGAGGGGTGCTTGCTAAGGGATGACAGCATAAATATGACTGAGCCAGATTCTCATCAGTGGTGTTCAGAGCACAAGTCAACAGCCACGGGTTGGAACACTGAATATTGTAACTAGTTAATAAGAGAATACTTTTATTGTGAGAAGCATCAAGTATCAGAAGATGCTGTCCAGAAAGTTGTGCAAACTCCATTGCTGCAAATATTTAAAACTCAATTGGACATGTTCCCAAGAAACTTGATCTAATAAGCCCTGCTTTGAGCAGGAGTTTGGCTTAGATTATAAAAATTAAGGATGATACTAACCCAGTTGTCTAGCAACCCCAAGCAAGATTTTAATTATTACATTTCCTCACAGTAAACACAGGCAGAATAAATTGTATTATAGTTAAAAAGATCTTAAGTGAAATTAAAATCTCTTTCATATGACTATTTTGAACAATCTTTTTATTTCCTAAGAATAAAAACAAAGCCAGGACAGAGCTGCAAATAAAACTGCATGACTGGAAGGAATACTGACAGTTAGAGGACAATTTTGATATAGGTACCTGATACTGGTATGTAGGAGACTGATAAACTGGTTGAGCCACCATCACAGGTGAACTGGAAACAGTACGCGACTTGAAAAGAAAGACGTTGAAGACTTAATGAAGCAATTTAATGAATCACCACTCCTACTAAGAACAGTTCTGGAGTACTGTAATGCTGAGCCATCTTGCCTTTCTTTTGAAAATGGATTTAACTTACACTTAGATTCTTCAAACCCACTGTTTCTAAGTGACTACATTAAAGATGAAACAACAATCTTTGGTGTATTTACTTAGTTCTTTCCAGAAAGCATTAGGCCATCACCATCTAGAAATGCTGAGGCCATCCACAACTCTTGACTATAGATTCATTTTTTGTAAATACTTCAAGCAATCTAAGCTGTCACTGATGTTTTCCTACCCTCTCCACAGCCCCAATACAATCTTCCCTTTTCCATTACCTAACTCACAGCAGGCTCAGCATCCATCTGATTTGACAGTTAGCCAGTTTAAGGAGCTAGAAACCTACCTGGGTTTTGTGTGGGCCTAGTTTAGGTTCAAAAAGAAATCAGTGCAAGGAAGGGGGAGCAGAAATGTATGGCCACGATAGAGGACAACGGAGCCCTGTGAACCTGCAGTTCTGACTAGGAAAGCCTAGTGTGTGCAATTTGCAACGGTAAAGATTCAGTGCTATTTGCCTGAAACACAGTGGATATGAGCCAAAAATTTTGGGAAATTTGTTTTTATTCATTACTAATTCTTCCACTGAGTTTTCCCCAACATGAAGGGATTTTCCACTCATATATGTCTGTGAATTCTGTCCAACGTCCTCAAGGCTACTAAAAGCAAATAATCTATCAAATTATCTTCCTTCTAAACAAAGTACTATTCTTGAAAAAGAGTATGCGAATTACTATAACCCAATTTCATTTTTGCTTTCTTGATCTAGTACTACATTCTCTTTTTATCCTCAGTGTAAGAATTTGCACCCAAGAACACCTCATTCATGGAGGAATAATAAATGGAGCCAATCAGAGGTCAAAAGCATCAGAAACTCCTAAGTAAAACAAAACTTCTCCTGCAGCAGGGCTCACACTGATTCTGAGCTACCCTGTCCTATAGGTTGTATCAAAGCAAAAGTCCCCTGCAGAAGACCAATAATCTTAAGTAATACTTAAAAACATGAAATAAACAGGCTAATACAAGGAAGCCATTTAAACATCAAACATGAGCATAGCCTAAGAAACTGCACTCATCCTGGTCCACAGAAAAGCATATATGCAAAAATAACTGACTTACTGGCCATGGTTGTTGAATAGAAGCAACTTCAGCTGTATGAAAATAAGCCACTCCATTATGGTATATGTAGGGATATCCACTTGATGTAGTTAAGTACATTGTAGCAGCTTCTGGTGTAACAGTAGAACCTGAAATTAGTATTTTGAAATTTACTCACCGGAAAATTTTATTTTTTTAGATTTGTAGGCCATAAAATAGAAGAAATGGTCACATTTTGTCTTATTGAAGCAAAGCACTCAAAGGGAAGAGCATGGAGCAGTGTGCCCAGTGCCATCTCAATTCCGTCTCAAACACAAAATCAAAGCAGATGGTCACAGGACATCTCCAGAGGTAGATGGGAAAGGGGTACAAAAGATAACACTCATATAAATTACTAACCAAAGATACATGTATTTTGTTAACCTTCAGTGTCCAGAGGTAACTTCACTTGTAGAAGATTTTAACCCTAACCCTAACCTCCACATACTCATATTTAGCTGATACAGGATCCAAGCACTAAAACTAACCGAATTATTTCACTACAGGTACTGCCTCCTCTCTCAGCACACAGACTGTGTAGCTGTGTCTGCTGCTGTGATGGCACATGGCCTGGCAAAAGTAAAAACCGGTAACTCGATGTCAGCAGCAGGGATACTTCTCAGCAATGCTGCCATTATGGTGGAGCTGTAAGCCAGCACGGGCTTATCGCAAAGCAGCTTTCCATCTATGCAGCCCTCTAATAGGCACTGACAGCCATCATTATTCAAACAAAGGGATAGATCCCTATGCAGGATGAGCAGAAGTGTGGGGCCAGGTTTTTTTTTACCACAGCAAAGCTACAGAAGTACATCTCGTTCCCTGCTGCACTTATAAAAGGAATGTATTTTACAGCTCTGACACACAGCCTTCAGTGTGGAGTAACAGAACAACATGCCCCGGTATGCCAAAACCTGATGGAGCTTCCCTTAAAAGTTGGTGATTCATTTCCTACATTTTCAGATGTTTATTACAGAAATAAAACTGCTTCTGGCAAGAGAGGGCATCTTCTGTGGAGAAAAACCTCCTTCTATCTCCCTAAAAAGAACATCTTAACAGCTTACTTGGTCAAGATAAAGAAATAATCTGGCAAAGAAAACTTATCAGTACCCCTCTTACGTAAGTGTTCAGTCTGAAATGCAAGTGAAAATACATACGAGGATTCCGTATTTGTTGTTTCCTTATTGCTGGACCAATATTCAATTTCTTATCCCTATAGTTAAGTTTTTTAGCCTAGAATTGAAGAAAGAAGACATTGTTTTCTACACATACCTACGCAAGAAACAAAAATCAGACGTCACTCATTAGGTTTCACCCTCCCCTGCTTTTATTTAGAGTGCATCTCAAAACCCCCCAAAGCTATACTAATTCCTTCTCTACCCTAACTTAAAGAGTTCACATACACAAAATTAATTATTAGTAATTTCAAGTACTACGTACTCCTCATGGAGCCTCCTGACTAACAACTGGTAACTATGATTCTCAGCAGATTGATTTTCTAGTAAAGCAAATGAAAGCAATTGTGGAGGATGGAGTCTTTATGGCTCTGTATGTACAATGGACCACATACAGAGTAGGGAAGTAAAGACTGTATATCAAAGTCAAGAGCTGTACTATGAACTGGCAATTCTCTTCCCTAGATCCAGAAGATCAAACTCAGTCTAAATGTTGTATTAGGTCTCTCTAAGCCATTTTCTTAACTACACAGACCAGACTGAAGAGACCTGAAAACACAAGCTGGCAAACGAAAGAGGACCAGACAGTAAGAGCTACTTAGTGTCCAATATTGAATTAAGTATTTAATTTAAGAGATAAACTTATGGGGACTATCACTTACCTCTTGTAAAATCTTCTGTGCATCTTCTTGAGTTTCAAAGGTAATGAAGCCATACCTAAATAAGAATTACAAAAGCTAACCCTCTGAAGTTAATTTTTTTTTTTACATACACCAAACATCATTACTTCTATACAGTGCAAGTCAATGAGCAGTCCCTGTGGAAAGCTACACAAACCACCCTCTGTATTGCTCTTGTGACTCCGTGTGTATCTTTAGTTCCTTCATTTCTACTAAACAAAGACTTTGATCTGAAGCTCTCATTCACTCTGAATGCCCAAGATGAGACATTTGGGATGTTATTTTTTTCTATACTGTACTTCACAGCAAAGCTCCCACCTACTTCAATGATAACTGTGAATGCTTTATACTTGCACAAGCACTACCCACTATACTGAGTTCTCAGAGCAAGCAGCAATGCAGAGACAGTGTTTATCTGTGATTTATTCTTGTCATTCCTGACATGACTAGCATTAAGCAAGAGTTCTGTGGTATTCTCATACTTTGTAACTACTGCAACAAATCAAACAGGCTTTCTACGCAAACTCCTGCTGTATCAACCCTCCTCAGTTCATTCCCACAAACCTATGCCATTGAACATGCTTTGTGCAAAATATCTCATTTTATAATTCAGGTCTCTACCACAACACATACTTTCAAAAACGCTTATTTGAGTAGACAGTCCAGTAAGACTTTGATCAGCTCGACTTTTAAATCCGCTGGCTTTTCCTGCATTGCCTTCTCTAAACAGATTTGCAAACTTTTCCAAGTTCAAAGTACACGGAGATGATTTTCCTACTTTGGGACCTTATCTACACAGACTTTTCACTCTATGTACTGTCTGGACAATCAACTAATAGACACAGTCACAAAACCCTCTAAGTTTCTCAAATCACTTGTCAATGAGAAGCAATGGATTACCTGGATTTCAACAGAAATACCAACACTGTTAAAACTAATTATTTTCCAACATATTTTCTGTGAGACATATATTGGCAGTCACAACTGCATAATAATTGGAATATTCTTGGTTACTGTATTATATGGACGCATGGCATTGCAAGTCTCAGGTATCTCTTGGAATTTAGTAAAAGGGTCAGAGGCTTGGTGATAGATCTGACAGCAGAACCAAGTCCAACATGCCATGTAGGTATAGCACTCTATGCTGAGACCTGTAGCTCAGCGTGTAATTTGCAGATATACATTATGGCAGTATTAAATGATGAGATTCAGACACCAAAGGCTTACTGCTCAGAAGAGAGCTTCTGACCAAAGTGAACTGTACAGGTACAAATTCTCACGGACATTCCTTTCTGCTTCAGGCCTCTTTCCACCATTCTATGGCAGTACAGTTCCTCATCTTCCTTGGCCACTGCAGTACTTGGGTTCTAGCAATAAGCTTACTACCCAGTCCTAGTATTTCTCCAGATCTGCTCTTCGGCATTTCTTTTATTGTTGACTTCTAGTCTTAGTCCCCTTTTCTGCAATCACAATTCATTATCAAATTTCTCCCCTACGTTCTTGTTCCATAAATCTTCACACAAAAATCTCACATTATTGCCATGCATTCCAGCATAATCAGATGTACCTCACTTATTCCTCCATTCTTAGGCTCCTTTCCACACTGGCTTTCAGTAGTAGAAATAAATGTTTAATAACTAAACTACTATTTTAAGGTTATCTATTTAAAATACTGTCAGAAGAAAACCCTGAAAAGACTACCGAGTTTGTCCTAGTTGCACACATCTTCATCTTATAATAATTTAAGTACAGTTTTACAGTTATGCAAACTACAAAGACATTTATATGAAGATGTTAAAGGGCAAGAACACATTTTTGCATGCATGGATTAACTGGGAAAATAAATGACAAAACAAATAATATTCTGAGCAATGAAATTCATAATCAAACCTACAACAATCAGTCAACTTTCTGTTATATTTTCCATTCCCACAACATACTTATTCTACAATACCAACCCCTTAGATACTCCAGCTCTGTCGTTTACTATCTTCACTTCTTTCACACTGCCATACTGAGCAAAAAACTTCCTCAGATCATTTTCATTAGTCTAGTACAGTAAATCAAAAAGGGAAAAAAAAAAAAAGAAGAAAAGTTGCTTTGCATACTGTTTTATTCAATGAATACTTACTGTAAGACTTAATGAATATACTTTGGATAACTCTGGATAGGAAAAAAAATTACCATGTATGAGCCTTCACAGCTCCTATTTAATTACTGCATTTTTATATACACCAACAACGCTAGAAAGCCACTACAGTATTAGAACTTTTAGTGGATTTACGTAACAACTTTTACAGGTAAGACCACTGAAGCAGGTTTACTAGATGTGAATTTTAGTTTCCATAAATTACATACTAGAATGGTGTTTAGAATATGAAACATTACTGTAATGGTTTCAAACTTCAGAGCAGCAGAGTATGCAGGCTTCCAAAAAGGTCAAATATGAAAATAGGTCCAAATAGGTCACATATGAAAAATATCCCCACTAAATAACAGCAACTTAATGGTCAAATTCATCTAATCTATAATCCCTCTTTCAAAAGTACATTTAATATAAGACTCCACAGATATGTATAGGCACACGACAGAAACTTGCCATTATAAATTAAGAAAATAAAGGTCATTTTAATGGAGAATGCTCTAAATCCACATGGAGGAAACTGTTTGCTTCTGAGTACACATGAAGTAGGACAAGTTCCTAATGTAAAAGCTATGTGGACACTCACATACCTTTTATGGATCCGTGTTCTTCTACTGTGTAAGCATATATCAAATACAGAGCCCTAAACATCGTATTTCAGAGTTTTGTTCTACATGGTCCTTAGTTAACACTATACCTACTGCTTGAAGAAGTACACTTTACATGCACAGATGCCTATATGCCTCAACCAATCTCCATATTCACCTATACTTTTTGCTGAAGAATTGTATCAGAAGTACTACTCTACCTTTAAGTGAATGACTTTTATTAACTGTGTGCATACAATTTTATATATCCCCTCATGCACATCAAAGGCTTAGCTGCTTCATCCAAGTTTAAGAAACAAGAACTTAACAGAAATAAAACCTAATTTGAACAACTTTCATAACTGGAAAGAAACTAAAGTTAATGCTCTTTCTGAAGAAGTCTACTCTCCAGACATACTTTACAAAAACAAATAATGCAGCTTGCTTGCTACAACCCCCAGGTCCAGCAGAGAGCAATGATGGTAGAACATTACTTTATCTCCTCAATTAATCCAAGTGTTCAGGCACTGAAACACTAGAAAATACCCAGTCACTCTGAAAGTGTGAGGAGAAACATCAGATTGAAGTGCACTGAGCAGATGTGAAACGCTTCAAGATTTTGTTAAGGCTCAGTAATTGTGTCTTCTCCTTGCAAGCTGTTGTTTGAGAAACTATCCACCATGAACAGGTCAAAAGAATTCTGGAGTCCAAAACCATTCTCTTGAATAGATGATCACACTTTGCACCTAAACGAAAGCACGAAAGCTTGTGTACACAGGAAAACAGGTTCAGACAAACAACTGATAGTTTCTATAGACCAAGCGTGCAGCATACACTGTAGTGTTTGCACATTAAAATGTACAAAGCACATTGCAAAGCACGTACAATAGTCAAAAGACTCACAGTGAAGATTTTGGTTTCCTTAAAATTTTCTTCTGCCCTGGGTTCACCAGTAGCAGTCATTTTTCTCAGTCTTAGTAGCTGGCGCTGCACTGCTACTGCTGAACCCAGGACATCTCCAATGAACACCAAAACATTATCTGCTTAGAAACGAAAGGCCTGTAGATTAAATTTCTCATTTCTGGGAGACTGGGTTTTTTAAGCTCCAGGTTACACCTAGCACAGCTGCTTCACAAGCTGAGTAAAAAAAGCCTATAACAAAAGAGTTGAAGGCTAAAATAGGCCTTTAAGACTGATCAGTGCTAAAGTGTCATTCAACACCTCAAGGACACGATGGATGGCTACACATGCCTGTAAACTTGGAAAGCCAAAGGTTTATCTGTAGAGCAATGTATTAAAGGGTAGTAAGAAAGAAACACTCTTCTAAGATTCACAGTGAAAATCTGCAAGTATCTGGACAAATACGGCATTCAGAAGCTTGACAGAAACACATTCAGAACTTTCCTTTTCCTGCTCACGAGAGGACAAAGGTACTTGTCAGGTTCTTAAGAAAGGCAGGGTATACACCACTGAAGAAAGAGTTCTTCAGGCCAACATGAAAATGTGCCCAACCGTAACCTGTCTTACTTGTATCTCTAAATTTAAAAAGGCCAGATGTTTCCTGTGAAGAGCAATCACTGCTAAGGTGACAGACCAACTGGTAAAACAATAAAAAAGCTTGCTGGAAAACAAATAATCTTGTATTAAGAGCCTCCCTTTTTCACAAAAAATGAATAAATAGCTTTTTTACCACCCCTCCCCCCCAGCTGACTTAAGCCCTTTGGGGTAAAAATACCCCAAACCCCAATGCTTTTTGCCATAAGATTCCCATCAGAAAACAATCCAAGAATGACACATACATCCTACAATTTGAACAGAAATTTTAAACTCAACTAGATATTAAGTAATAGAAATTGGAAGAGTTGCTAAAATATCCGTAGTGGTTTCATGCCTTCTGTTTCTTCTCCCAATGAAATCCATCTTTATGTTTACAAACACACTTGATTCCTGTTGTTGAAATTAAGACTTATAATAGATACTGATGCATAGCAAGTGAACCATGAAGTCAAGAGATGTTTCAAATGAGCAATATGACAATTAACAAAAATACTGACACTATGTAGAGTGTTTTAAGCTTTGAAACTGCCATCAAGAAAGTGAGACAAGTCTTTCTACAGCTCTAGTAATTTGCTTACTATTAATGCAAGAAGCTACTGTGCCTCTTTGCCACAGCCTAAATATACTGAAGACCTTGTATAACATTGCCTTAACTATTAACGCCTCTATTTAAATTATCTCAGCCAAGTGAGCCAGAAGAACCTTGAACTTCTGTGTTTATTATGCAAAATTGTCATTCTTCCTCCTCTTCATCTGAGTCACTGCTCAGAAAGTCCTCAGCCTAGGAAGATTGAGACAAGGAATATACTCTTAGTAGGAACAAAGAAACAGCTAAGCAGACCAAGGACATTTTGCAAAAGTCAATGACAACTAATCTGAAGTGCTAAGAAAGAAAAAATGAGCAGCCGAGATGAAGATCTGTTACATATCTTGTCACAACCATTGAAGCAACTGAACAACGTAAGAATGGCTCAATATTCACTGCTCTTTGAGGTTTTCAGGGCATATGTGAAGGCACAAGCATTCTAAGAATCCAGATCACTACTGTAAATTGCCCAGAGAAGAGTTAATATTTGTTTTAAAACAAACACTTGCTCTGAAGAAAATTACTATGGTAACTGAGGAATACATGCACTGTAGCTCCTTCTTTGTATGAACTGGAAGAAAAGTGCTAGAGGAACGGAAGCTACTGACATTTGTTCTGTTTGCAATCTTTAACACTGTGGTCACAGTTTGTTAGATTACATCAAGTGTTACACAATAAAAAATGCTTCTACGTACTTCTCTACCATAAACTCTGCTGATGACAAAAGCAATCTTCTTTGAAAAGGAGGAAATTCTGAAAAACCAGTAATGTCAAAAGCTTTTAGGTGTACAAACGGACAATTCTGTAGTAGAGTTACATGAATCAAGGCTTAACATTTTATTCTCTGCTGCCCATTTGAACATTGCAGTGAAGGGCACGTTACCACCTAAACAAACACACATGACTGTATCCCACATTTTTTTCCTGTTGATTTTTATACAGTTATAAATTATCATTTAGTAGAAAAATGGGAAGAAATACCTTAAAATCAATTCCTCCTACAAAGACGCGATTTGGAGTAACTGTTCCAAACCTTGGAGTACTGGTCAGACTATTCAATGGCACTGGAGACGCAGTGTTGGGACATGAATATAAACATTCTGTTTGCATCTGATTTGGTGTCTGCTGGCAGAAGGAAAATATTTTCAAATATTTGCAGTTATCTTATACATAAATTTCCCAACAGAAAACACACAGATTTTTTTTTGGGAGGCACAGCAAGTGCTGAATAACTGAACATGAACCACGTATTTTTATTCAGTGCAAATGAGCAAGCATTTAAACATAAGCTTAGTTTTAAGCAATTCAATAACTTGGTGATACACTATTGTCTTCAGTTTGACATTCATTTTAACACTTTTCTGAATGAGACATTTGGCACCTAGTCCCCAGTCTTAAGTTTTTCTGCTTGCACAGCATCCTGATGTATGAATCCCAAGTTATGAAGTCTATTTCAGAGATTAATTTATGATTATTATAAACCCCTTAGCTTAAACCTATATAGAAAACACCTTTTCAATTCAACTTGCACTCTCTCTCCCACACACAATCTACAAAACAATGATCTTCTGCAACTGCTTCTACTTGACTTTCCAAGTGCCAAGCACCCAAAATTCCACCACATAAAATCAACAAGCTCATTACAACTGATGAGAACAGTTCTTGAAGACTAGTCATTTAATTCAACACCCTCCTGGCCTAGAAACACAGCACACAGTGATCCGAACAGAAATCCTGTGGAAGAACTACCAGGCTGCCCTTGCCCCAGTAAAGGAAAGGAACACAGTACAGTGGGAACTTCATGGAAACCATTACTTAGTGAAGCTTGACTGATGTTTAAACTTCCACATATGAACTGGGAAAGAACAGAGACTCCCATTCCACTGGAAACTGCATAGTCAATCCTCCACTGGAAACTGCATGGTCAATCCTAGCTGTAACTGTAAAGCAGCCATATAGCCCCATCACTATACTTCTCCCGTAAGAACTGCAATAGAAGCTTCAAGAGCATTTTTGCCACCGTGGTTTTTGTTTCTTTGTCCCCAACTAAACTAAACCAAAGTTTACTAAAACAAATCGCAGGCTATAGTGTCCTGACAGTACCACTAATGAAGGAGCCCAGAGTAAAAGGCAAGCAGCTACTGCACTGCTCCTACTGGGAACACTACCATAACAGTAGTGCCTAACCTGAAAACACAAACCCAAACCGATCAAACCCATCACTTGCAGGCAAGGAACAATCACAATCACTATAGTCCCAAAGGCTCTAGAAGGAGGAACATTTTCTGTAAAGAACAACTTTTGAAGGGTGATAAATCAAGTTACTTTCTTCATTTCTCACACCAAATACAGTATTCTACTTGTATAATCATCTGGCAATTGTGTACAGCACTAAACTTTAACTATAAAGTAACAATTAACAGTTGCTAGCACAGCCAAAAGACATCCTTTATCTCAAGGATCTCAAATTTAATTTTCTCTATACAAGCCAAGAGTTTTAAGTCTCATTAAAGAAATGCAAACAAACCCACACCCCAAATGGAAGACATGAGGAACGAAACACATGACTTGTGAACTCTCAATACAGTAAAACCCCATTTGAAATGTTAAAATCTGTATTCCGATAGCTTTCTCCAAAATAATTTCCTCTTTAATGCCAATGTAGAAGTAAAAAAACCCCAATGTTAAAGGATCTGTGTGCACATCACCAAATAAATTGAGTTTCTTCAGGTTTTTAAACTCAGGGGTTTTTCCGCCTACACAGTATGGATATGTATATACATCTGTATTCTTTCATAGAATCATTGCATGGTTTGTGTTGGAAGGGACCTTAAAGCGCACCCAGTTCCAGACCCTTGCCATGGCCAGGGACACCGTCCACTAGACCAGGCTGCTGCAAGCCCTGTCCCGCCCGGTCTTGAACACTGTCAGGGATGCCACAGCCATTTTTCTGGGTTATTTCTTGCGTTTGGCAACTGCTCTTTAACCGAACTGATGAGTTTTCATTTTTATGTTGAACGCATCCGCAACCAGGCAATCAAACACCACAAACACCCAGCTCAATCCAACCTTACTGCCTAACCAGCCCCTTTTTTCACAGTTCATATCCCGTAACGTCAAGCACCAGACACCCATGTTTCCCAGGTACCCGGTAC
>JBAFWW010041718.1:0-18529 GCA_036873685.1 Agapornis canus
AAAAAAAAAAAAAAAAAAAAAAAAAAAAAAAAAAAAAAAAAAACAAAAACAAAAACAAAAACAAAAAAAAAAAGAAAGAAAAAGCCACTCACCAAACAACCAACCCATCACCATCACAAAGGTCAGGAGTGCGTAGCAGCGGCTCTTCTAAGTTTTCCTATGTGCCCAAGAGCAGGTTGCAGCTCTGACCTTCAGTGGAAGTGTAGGAGTTTGTCTCCTCAGAGAATGAGTCACACTCAAAAAACTAGTCTCCAGTTTGTCAGCTGCACTCTTCATGCATACTGCTTTTGTCCTTCCTCTGTGGTTTAATGTATCTGACAACTCACTGCTGGGTCTGTTGATTTGGAAAACTAGTCAGGCTATATGCAATAGCAAAAAATCACAGAGGATTTGTAATATGGGAAAGAGAGATCAAAGCCATTGCATGAGCCATAACCTACCAGCTTTTCTGCTCCTGGAAATGTTTCTTTTCATGACAGGTCCTCCTCAGCCCTTCTCATGTCTGTTCCTCACGGTGGGAAAAGCAGATGAAAAACTCACCAGCAGGTTTTATAGCCACATAACAGAGCTTTATGATCCCAGTTCCCATTGACTTTCAATTCAATTATCACTTAGATGAAATTCAGTAGAAATGAAGTACCTACTTTCTTTATGGCCTAGAGAACCTTCTGTCCTGAGTCTCACGGAATGAGGCTATGGAATGAGTGGTCATTGGCTGTTAGTGGGATGTGACAAGCAGTAAGAAATAAGATATTGGCTCAGTGTATTTCATGGAACTTTCTATAAATCCAGGCAATTGGCACTTCATATAAAATGACGGGATTCATAAAAAGAACAGATACCAAAGGTACAAGAAGAAACTATGTCATTGCAAGCTATGGCAGGCTGTGTAGAGACACACCTTTTGTTAACCCATCAGCCTTAACCAAAGACTCAAAAAGGAACTTTACAGGAATTAGGTTATTCATGACAAACCTAAAGGGCTATCATGAGCTTACAGAAATGGAATTGAAGTAATCAAGACTCAAAAATGAGATATAACCACCAAGATGTGTGAAACTTCATTGTATGAGTATTCAAAGCAGTAGGGAAACCAAGGTATAAGCTTGGTAGTCAGCAGAGGGAGGTAATGTCATAAACAGATGAGGCTGAAAATGAACAGGAACCTAATACCTGCAATATATAACAGTTTGCTTTTTAAAAAAGCAATATAGGAGGAGATGGCTAGCACAAATTATATAAATTACAAGAGGATATGGATGATTTATAATTTTTTGTAAGTCATCTTCTGATATCTTACATGTTGCATGGACACTCAGCTAATCCACTGAAGAAACAGTAAATGACATGACAATCCAAAGTCCCTTACAGGCTTTTTCTATGATTCATTTTTGGCATTGTAATGAAGACATGAATTCTAGAGGCAGCCTCTCCTCACTCCTGTTTCATCCCTTCCTAGAATAAATCTTATATTTTTCATTTACTTTCTGTGCCTCAGCTGCACAGTTCATCGTTATTTCTTTTTGTTTCTTTCCGTACTTGTAATTATCTTTTAAGTTGAGCCCTATGGATGTTCTCTTTTCCAGTCTGTTAAATTCTTCAGCTTACTCGGTATAATATTCATTGCTATCATCCAGCCCTTATTCATTAGAAATTCTCTTACACCAATTTCTGAATCAAGGAGATAGCTAGAAAATGGTGCTAGTCTAGGTTATGTTAGCACTGACTAGAGGAAAGATAAAGTAAGCCTTGGCTTCTGAGAGGTTCAGTGTATCTGTAAACTTAAATATGTTGATGAGGATTAAGGAGAGATTTCATTCCTGATCTATGTCTATTCTGCCAGATACCTCAAAGGCAGACACAGATACTTTAGCAAAACAGCACTATATGTTTTCATTTTGCCCTTTGTACTTTTTTAATGGAAAGCCCATCTCAGAGATGCTAATAATAGCTTGTTAATGAAATGCCATTTTCAAAGAGTCATTTTTATAGCCTTTTGGCTAAAAATGTTCAAGTAATTTTTAAAAATTCAGAAACACAGGGCTGAAACAGCAAGAATAAAAAAAAAAAAGGAAAGAAAAGAAAACAAGCCCACAACAGTTCCAAACTTTCCACACTTTAAAATGTCCTTTTTCTTTTGTTAGAAGAATATTTAATTTGTCAACTACTGCTGCCAGGAGAGGTGTTAACTTCTGTGTGTTAGAACCCTAATTAGATTAAGTTGGATCTGCACTTTGCATGTTCTCCCAAACTAATTGTCATGATCACCATGCTTTACAACCTTTATTAGGGGATTTTGTTAAAGATGCACCACTTTACTGTTGTTATTCATCTGACAAGAAGAGTGGATTCAGATGTACTCTTCTTTCAAAGCTATGTTTGTCACTGACCTCAGATGTTGAACTGAGAAAAGAATTAGTTTCTAAGCACTGTGTATGCACTGCCAAGAAAACTGCAGAGTTCTAACTGGCATCCTTCTAAGAGAGGTGATTCAAAAACCTTATTGTCTTGTACACTGCATCCATTAGAGCCAAAAATACTTGGGTGGTGTTAAAAGACAGAGATTCAAATCTGGTTACTCTCTCTAGCAAAAAGTTGTCAAAATGAAATGGGGGCAGCACTAAGAAGTCTTGGGATCTCCTTTTGAAAGAGAAGGTTATGCCTAGAGATGTAGAAACTTCCTTCTTTGATTCATGAGGAAAGTGGAAAGAGAGCAACTAGTGAGGTGGCAGT
This sequence comes from Agapornis canus, assembly GCA_036873685.1. Classification (NCBI taxonomy): domain Eukaryota; kingdom Metazoa; phylum Chordata; class Aves; order Psittaciformes; family Psittacidae; genus Agapornis; species Agapornis canus. Next base: position 2,734 of record JBAFWW010041718.1, read on the forward strand.
CTGTTGATGATACCAGGTTTTTCAGAACAATAAAGATGAGAATTGGCTGGGGGATATTATAAAACTCAGTAAATAGTCCTTAAATATCCCATAAAATTCAGTTTAGATAAGAGTTAAAGTGATGTATCTGGGAATAATCAAAACTTCCCAAATAAAATTATGGGCTTTCAGCTGTATTACCATCAAGGAATGAGATGTTGGAATTATAAAAGACAAGTCTATGAAAGAATCTGCTTAATAACATTCAGTGAATGTTAGGAATAAATAGAAGGGTAGAAGATAAGTACTGGATACTTATGCCAGTGTATAAGTATATGGTGCACTGACTTCTTGCGTATTGCCTGCCCCTCCCTTTTCAAAAGGTTCACAAAGGGGCAGCAAGTATGATCACAGAAGCAGAGAGATGTCCATTAAAAAGAAACTGAGCAAAGTAAACTCTTTGTATGCCTAGAAATTAGGACTGTTAGAAGAGATGCTAAAGTTATCTAGTCCAAAGTATCATAAAGAGGGTCCTTGCACATGTTTTATGCAGTTCTTGCCAGGACAAGAAATCAAGGCACATTGCAGATATGACTGCTGGAAAAGTAGCAAAGATCTTTAGACATAATGTAATTCAACAGGAACATGGTATTCTCAGAGTTTCAAGTTTGTATCAAGGGATCAAGGGAAGCTTGAACAATTTCCCAAAAGAGAGTTCCCTAGAGGTTAAAAATACACATGAACTTTATCTGGCTCAGGTAGTCTTCAAGACTCATATTTGTGGAAGCTGGAAGAGTACTTGTGTGAAGTGTTACTAAATACCTGTTCTGTTCTTCTATAGGTGCTCATTTCTGGCTGCAGATAGAGACAGCGTTTGGCCAGATGGACATTTGCTCTCACATAGTACAGCCATTTTATTTTCTTATTACACGGTTCATTTAGGTCCTGAGCTCACACTTCCTCTTCATATCCAAATGAAGGACATACCAGAAACTGTAGAAGTAGCTTGGTTAAACAGTTTGAATACTGGAATCTCTATATTTTGCATGTATCTTTCTCTTCAGCTAAGCTAAGAAATGGTCCGTCTTCCACAGTGCACCTCTTGGCAATCAAAGGGAAATACTGACAGAGACATGTTTTTAAAGCTCCCAAATTCAGATGAATATGATTTTTTTAAATGTGGGGAAATCCATGAAAAATTTATTAGTATATAGTAGCTGAATAATCTGTCCAGAAGACCTTAATTTCTGCTTCTAATCTTCTCACCTCAGTCTGCTGGGTCAGCTTTGCGCTTCTAGTGTGCACAATGGGGAACAATGTTTAGCTGATGATAGAAGTGTAGGATGGGGATTAAGTAACCCCCAGGCTTTCTGTATTTTAGTAATGGTATTGAAAGTTCCCTAGTCCCTGATTTTTCTTCCCTTCTACTCTTCCAACAAATTAACTCCTAAATCTGAAAATCAAGACATAATATCACTAGGCAGGGAAAATACACCCTGCAAGTTTTCCTATATACTCCTTTAGAAAAGGCTTAAGTTTGATTATTGTAATTGATTATCTTAAACCCTTGAATGTCAGAATTCTGCATTACACTCAGCATGTAGTTTAATGTGAAGCTGGATTTGGCAGTGGTCTTAGGTGTCATTTCACCACTGCTACCCACCTACTCATTTCTGGCCCATGCTCCAGGTTTGCCCCCAAACTTTAGATACAGAATAAAATTAAGCTATAGATTAACTTATTCACTGCTGTTAAAAGTGCCGGTTACAAAGTGAGCTTAATCTCTCTCTTTTCTGTGACAGCACAAGTGCCATAGGACTGTGCGGTTAGAGAAAATAGGTAAGTTTCTTACAAGGGTTAGTTTTCCATTGGATCAGCTCATTAATATAACTGAGCACTACTGCCAGCATATAATGGCTGGAAGAAACACATGATTTTGGAATGAGAAGGTGGCCTTTTGCTAAGTGGTAGCTCAGAGTTGTGAAAGCCTACCATGAAGTTGCATCTCCTGTGGTGTATTGTTTTAAGGCTGCGTGGTAAGCCAGAGTCCTGAGTCAATCTAGGTAACAACAAGCAGTCTCCAAAAGAAGTTGAGAAACAGCTTACACAAGGAATAAAAACCAATAATAGTCTTTGTTTTCAAATAGATCAGGAGCATGATTACTGACAGAAAATCTGTAAGATGCTCAAGGCATGAAAGGAGCACAGACATTCACTCAGAAATTCTAAAGAAAGTCAGGAGAGAAACGGGTGATTATGGTGTACAGCTTCTCAGTTCAAATCATTTTGAGCCAGAGGAGATCTCAAATCTGACTGATGCAGCATCATATTTCAAAAAGGCTGGTCCAGAAAACTGCAGTCCACTAAATCTGACATCTGTACTGTGAAAATTAGTAGAAGTTACAACAAATAATAAAATAATGTAATCTGAATAATTATGACATATTGTGAAGAGTCAATGGAGGTTTTACAAGAAAAGTCCTGGCTTCAAAAGATGTTGAAATTCTCTGATGGAATCTGCAAGTAGGAGAACATAGGAGACCCAGCTGATACTACCTGCTTGGGTGTTCAAGAGGTGTTTAAAAGGGTCCATTCCAAAAAGCCTTTAAGGAAATAAAATGTGCTGGAACAAAAAGGAAGACGTTACACCAATAAATAACTGGTTGACAGTAGAAAGCAGAGTACGAATCAGTTTTCATAGCTAAGATATGTAACTACTGAAAACCCCGTGGAGATCTGTGCTATTCAACATATTAATAAATGATCTGAAAAATAAAAAGCTGAATAGTGAGGGAACAAAATTTGTGATGGGAAGTTACTCAGGGAAGTTAAAAGAAAGACCAGCTACGGCATATTGAGAAATATCTGGCAATAATGGGAATAAAAATGACATGAAATTCACTTCAGGCAAATGCACATGGGAAAAATATCTTTACCTACAAAGTGGTGGGCTGAGAATCAGCCATCAGTTCTCAGAAATGAGATCTTGAAGATAATTGGATAGTTCTGCAAAGCTGTCACATCAAGAACATTTGAACCAAAATTTTAAAAGTAGAGAACAAAATAAAAGCCATAATTACAACACTATATAAATGCATAGTACACCTGCGTCTTGAATACTCTGTGTTGTGCCAGCCTCCTTGGCTTAGAAAGAACAGAGTAAAACCAGATGAGGTTGAAAGACAGGTGACAAGGATGATTACCATGACAGAAAGTGTTCAAGGAATATGACAAGGATCCAGCAAGCTGGAAAGCATATGACCAATGCTGGGACAGGTTCTAGATCCTGACCAGTTCAAAAGCTTGTTTTGCAGCCCGGCAACAGAAACAGATACAAATGAAGAGATAGTGGAAGAAAATGGGAATGAGAGAGAAATCCTAAAATGAGTGCCTTGCCGAGCTACATCAGAAAGTTAGAGGAACAGTACTAATGCTTAAGAAACTGGGCACATAGAAGTGTTCATGAAGCAACTAATTTGTCTGATTGAGTCTCATTAGATCCTTTAGGCTTTCTCTGCAAACCGTGGAGAATGTCTCCCTATTTGGGCAATGAAGAGCATCTAAATTAGGATCTGTGTCTGAGCTGGGCTACAGAGGATTGTTTCTACCTCTGTTAGTTGGAAAGGTAGCACAAGGAGACAAGGAGATGAAATTGGATACCTAGTGGTATCCAGACATAGGTCTGAGTGGCTGTACTGTTCCAGTGGATGGCTATCCTGTTATGACCCCTGTTAATGGATTGATGTAGAGGATAAACAGTTCCAAATCCTGTCTAGAGGCTCTTCTCATGACATATTTGCATACCTCTTGTCAGGAGTTGAAGATCTTGTCCCAGGAAAATAACACTGTAAAGCTAGGTAGAGGTGTTCAGAGTCAGGATTGTAATCAAACCACCAGTTACCTCTATCCTATGCTAGATTATAGGTAATTTGTCCCTACTTTTAAAATAATATTTCTGCGACTCAGCATATATTCCATTCTTTAGGGATTGCTCTTACAAAAGCATTATAAACTACTGACATACTCCAGACATGGCACATTCAGGTTTTTTGTTGTGTCTGAGCACTGTGGCAGAAAACAACCCATTATGAGACCCATGGAGGCTACCTGGAATTAAAGATGTCACACCAATGTCTGAAACTGTGTTTCATATTGAAGTATTCACAAAAACAGTGTGAGTTCACTAACTTCTTTTACCCATAGTTTTAAGCTGTGTGTTTTTCAAAGGAGATTACTTTTTTCCTAAGTTTTTTTAACTGAATCAGGAAGCCTTTAGTACTTATTGATGTAGTACTGTCTCCCTAAATCTCCAAATATACTGATCCAGGTGAACTGCATTTATTTTTGAGTAATATTTGCCCATTTTCTTTTTTTAAGATTGCATTCCTAAAATTTTTTCCATTCGTTTCCTCTCATTGTCTTGGTTTTGGTAGTTTTTCTCTCCTTTTCCCTTTAGTCCTTTTACTACTCCACAAACCACTATCTAGGGCAGACTTTTGAACCATAAAATCTGAATGTTTAATTTAGTGTGCACAATTTTGTATCTCCCTAGTAGCTATGCCCTTCTTATATATTGCTTATAATTTTGACATTTTTCTGAGTTGGAAACACATATGCTATTTAAAATTACACTAAAAAGGCAAATATGTAAATCTTAAGGCTTTAAGGTACACATAAGTTGCCAACAAAATTCAAACCAATTCTTCATTTCTGCAGCAATACAAATAGAAGGTAATAATCATTGGTCAGCATTAGCATAAAAATTTATCATCAGTCTATTTCTTGGTCATTATTTGGAGGGTTCTAGGGTCTGGGGTTTTTTTCATCCTCAGAAATGTTAGTGAAAAATGTTGAATTTGAAGAAATTAATTGTATTTTTAATATAGCTATACTGAAGTTTTGATATTGTAAAGCTGCTTCTATGGTTTGCTTTATTTCTCACACATAAGCATTCCACTTAAACTTGCTTTGCAAGGTCCCTTTTTTAAAAAGTTCTCACTATTACCAACATATTTTTTCTGATGGTGTATATTTTATATTAGCTTTCATAATGGTCTAGGAAGCAACTTTGAGACAATAAATTAGCCGCTACCTGATTTATTGAAAGAATAAATGACTTAAAGAGAGATTTTGTTAGCAGATTTTTAGAAACTAGACACATTGCTGTCTAGCATTGCACACCTTTACTACAACTTTCTCATTTTTTTGTATCTGAAGGAGAGAAGCATACCCTGACAAAGAAAAATCTCTCATGGCCATGCATTAACATCTGTGATGGCTTATTTGAGTATCAGCTAATTTTGTTTAGAATTCTCTGAATCATAATTAAAACAGTGATTGAAATAATTTAAAGTAGATGACAGTTATGTAAAATTCATGCATGGTGCCTTTTTAATAAACAACAACAAGTATCATGAAGTGATCAGCTCTGGGTGCTTGAATTTTCTTTTAAAAAGTTGAGCTAGTCTTAACTTACTGATTTTGAAGACACTAATAAAGAATTACTGAAGGAAATATTGCTTTTACTGTTTTCAGATAATGCTTAATGTTGTTGCAAATTATAAAATTTAATTAGCTATATAAATGCCTGAGGAGCAAATAATGTGCTATTGTCTTGATATCTTTCCAGAAATTAGTCTTTTAAACAAATTTGCCATATTAATCATCTAAAAATATTTTTGATCACTGAATTAATAGTTTGCAGCCTGTTTTCAGGTATTCATTGCCATAGGTGATTGCCTCTTAATTACTACATGGGCGCTTTCTATTCACTCTTATTAATTCATGTTTTCTGGCATAGTCCCAAAAGGCAGCCTTGCCCTATATCTTCTAATTACTTCTATAATTGAATTTGCCCACTTTTTCTAACCTATTTTTTAAACTGACTGTGTTTGTTCATGGTTTATTGTGTCTTTTTTGTGTCAGTTCTCTGCAAGCAGAATGTACATTGATTCTTTCCTCGTTTCTCATTAATTTTCAAGAGCTTTGCTGCATGTCTGTTTTTTCAGCCTGTCAGACCTATTGCTAGACCAAAAAAAAGATTCTTATTATTAAAGGTTAGGTAAAATAGACTGAAGTTAATTAATTCATTAGTAACTCTGAGCCAATTACTGAAGCCTTCTCTTATTTATATACTTGTTAACAAGACAGAGATGAGAAAGACCTATTATAGGCACATGTCCTTCAGAAGTTGGGCAAATCCTCTAGAGCATATGCATTTAGTTTCACCAAAGAAAAAGAATTGACTCCAAAATGAAGACCTGAAGATCTAGCTGGCAAATACTTCATAACCTGATGGACCTTCTTGTGGCCATCAAAATGCTATTTTGCATTCTATCTATCTTTTGATCACGAGGAATAGGTTTTAATGATCAGGCTTATGAAGTGCACACATAATGTTTGAATATAAACATATTGACTTGCCAACTTCCCTAGAAATATTTCTTGGGACACATGGAAATAGTTAAACAAAGAAGAATTACCCATGCATATCTATGCAATTAAGACATGAGTTGCTGATTGTGACTTCAGACAATTTTCTTGTATTGACAAATGCAAGGAGATATGTAGCTGAAAAAAAAGAAAAGAAGAATATTTTTTAAAACACTCTGTATGTGATGAACCTTACAAGAAAGCTGAAGTCATTCAGAATCTACAGTCTTAAAATAGGGAATCTATCTGGTGGATCACTGATCGAGGTCAGATCTGTATATTAATGGCATCAACATTTATTTTAAAATTGTATTAAATACTTGACCTTATATTTCTTGAGGCTAAAGTATCACAAAACACCATTCTCTCTCACTGAGTTCATAAGAATACAACTCAGCTCTTGACATCAATAAAAGATTGTTGGTTTTAACCAGCTTACTGATACTTCATTGGAAAAAATAATCAAACCTTTGGAGTTTTATTTTCTGATAATTCAGCAGTTTGATCAGAGCTCATTAGAATTAGAAAGCACTTACCACAATTCTTTGTCAAATGTCTTGCAAACCTGGGCTGATATCTAGATTTAGAGGGAAATTATTCTAAGACTGAGGAACATTATATGAACATTTTAAGAAAATAAACAAAGCATGGATTTAGAAACATCTTCTACTTAGTCCTTGCAGAATATGAATCCAAATAAATTTAAACAGGAAGAAAAGAGCATTTGAACCACTGAGGACCAAACAGCTTGGCCTACCCTAGTCAGTTACATCTGGAAGAAAAATTGGTCCATAGATGTAAATTTAGAATTGTACAAGAAGGGCGGTTACTAAATTATCTGGAACTCCTACCTCTATGCTAAAAGTAAGCTCAAGTTAAAATCTTCACATACCACTGGAGGAATTATTCTCTGATCATCAGTTATTGCAAGCTTGAAAGCCAATAAGAAAAGGAATAAACTAATACGCATCTGACAACATGTGCTCCTCACCTATACCTGGTTGCTAGTATAGTGTCTGGCTACAGTCACCATGCTGTGCTGAAATGTCTGTCTGTTTGCTTCTGCAAACCTCCTAGAGCACACAGCTTTCTCACTCCACTCACATGCCATACACCTCACTGCAGAACTGGGATCTTTACTCTTCAGTCTTCCTCATTCATTCTCTTCTTGAAATTATTTAGGAAATAACTGGCTGATAGGAATTGATGATATCTTGATCAGATCATTTTCTGGTATGAAATAAGTAACTAAATAATTATGGAAGTGCTCAGGCTGCTCTGTAGTTAAAATAGCTTTGAGATTTGCTCTTAAAACAGATATTCACATCATGTGTGAATTATGTGATGTGTGCTTGCCAAACTTACATTGTTTATTTATGGAACGGAAATTTACTGGTTTTGAGAACTTTTCAAGTACATCCTTTGATTTATTTCAGTTATTGGCAGTTACTCTTAAGACTGTGTGTGACTGATCTGGATCCTTTAAGCAGAAACAGTGCAAACAGGTTTTTGAAGATTTCATCAGAAGAAGGGTACATTTAGACAGTTCAGAATTGTAATGAAATGAAAGAATTTCCATTAACACTTCATTTTTTTGTTAATGACATGTTATCAGAATGAGTCCCATTTTATGCAATAGTACTGAAATAATTTTTGCCACTATAAAATGTATGTTATGAGGAGTGGGTCACTTATCTGCCCCCCATTACTCTCCCGGTAACATTTTTTTGTAGTTTTGCAGAACTGAGATCTTGCACTAGCTCCATATAGACACACCCTTTACTAAAGTTAGTAAGGTTTTAAGAAAATGTGAGAAGCATTTGTGTGTTATCAGCTGTGTTATCAGAACCAGGGTTGAAATTCAAGCTGTTCATCAGGTTATCTTATGGGCTTTTTGACAGCATGCATTGACAGAGACAATATTATCAAAGCAAAATAACACAGTTTTTGGTGGTTACTTTATAGAGAAGAGCAGCATCAAAAACAGTAACACCTTTTTCATTTTATAACTCTAAAATTGTAAGAGAATCAGTAAAACAATAAGAGTTCGCTGTCTGAAAAATTCCTCATTTATCACAATTTTTGTAGTTCTTGTATATAAATTTATTTCTGTCCTTATGTACATTATATTGTGTTTGACTCTACTTCTGCCATATGTACTTTCATAGTTACTCTTCTTTACTCAGAGTACCTTCTAGCATGGCTTGAAAATATTCCTCAATCTGCCGTTCTTATCTCACTTCATGTGACTTCAGCTTCTGCATGAGCAGCAATAGCGCTTTTTACTTAATTCCATATCCTTTCAGTAACTTCATGTAGTCATCAGGAAACTTGTAAAGAGTGTATTGACTTCTTGGAACATGCTTGTTTCTTGTGGCATTTCCTTTAATTCATTATTGGTTCTACTTTGTAGAACACCCTGTGATCACATAGGGTGAGTTGAAGTTGTAAAATCATAATTTACATACAAGGAAGCAGGGATGCTAAGATTTCATGAATTTCCATATGCGGCAAATGAGGAATGTGGCAGAGCCAGCAGCATAGAACCTATTGCCTGGTTTGTGTGCTGGGCTTTTACCACTGGACTGTCTTTCCACTCCTTTCTGGTACATACTGTGATGATTAGATGACTAATATGGATATAGTAAAACCTATCAGTGTTGTTATAGTGAGTAGAATCTTATAATTGTCACTGGATTTTAAAAACATTTTATAAAGGAAACATGATAAATATTTTCTGTTACTTTTTACTAAATTAGAGCTTAACACTGTTTAGTATGTTGGATATTGGACCTTTTTCCTGTGTTTTAGACACTTACCCGAAAACAAGCCATTTGATTGGGTAAAACAGTGAATGTCAGCAATGTTGATCACAACAACTGCTTACTTGACTGTGTGCTTTTTATTGACTTTCAGTCTAATAGTATTTAATCAGAATAAATATACAATAGAAAATGAAACTGCAACAGAGGGAAGAAGAACAAAACTGCCCAAGATTTTCTTGATAAACACAGGCACTTTTCACAAGGCTCAGATATAAGGTAGGAAATTCAGCACCCAATGCTGGCTTTCTGCCAAAGCAGGGTGATTGGGCACTTGGGGTTGTATGGTGAAGTTGACCTCTCTCTCTGGATCTTGAAGGAAGAAAATCATTAGATATCCCCTCATTCAACACCAGAAGCACACCATTAGCAGAACTTATATCCTAGTTTTGCTCAACACATCAGGATCTATTCTTCTGTTCCTAGCATGTTTTCAGGACACCTAGGAAAGTAATGTGTTCCTTATGGGTATCCAAACTGTTAATACAAACCAAGTATGAGTAGTTATTATCTGCATTTTGATGTTATGTATTTTACATCTACAGTAAGTGCCACCTCTGAAATGCCAAACCTGTGCTTAACATTGTACCAATAGGCCTCCTCGGTGATAAACCTTGACAGTACATTGTTCTCTTGTCAAGTGGCATTATCCTAGCAATTCAGAAAAATTTTTCTTCATTTGGACAGTATATCTTTCAGACATTCTCTTCTTCTATTGATTTGTTTTCTCCTGTCCCTTTCTCCTTCTTTTGTTTTCTTATCATAGCTTCAGGTTATTAAGTGGAAAGTATTGATGGGAATGGGTGGTTTTGGTCGATGGAGAGCTAATGCATCCCTAATCCCACCATTGTTATAGAGTTATGCTTTACTCTGGTTCCTGATGGGGGAAAAGGTGCAAAGCTCTTGATCCTAGTTTTATTTGTCAAAAACCCATCCATCAATCAGGCACAAGCATGTCTGAATGCTGAATGACATGTGGGTCTCAGCTGAAAAAATTCGATAACGCTGCATTGTCAGATTGCTCACTCTCTTTTTTTTTTTTATTTTGATAAGAAAAACATTTGAATGAAATAGATAAGCATGCAGCTACTAAAGAGAGAAAGTGACATACATGGCACCAAAGGTTGTTGATCTTTGGTATTAATGATACTTATGAGTAAATAAAATAGAAAAAAAAAAATCTCTAGACATGCAACATGCTTCAGTCCTGCAGGGATTTTTTTATTGAGTTGGGGTTTCAAGTTTCTAATCTGAACATATCTCATAGCTCGACACCTAGGTCCAAATACAGATTGAATCTGTGACTGAATTTTTTTTTTAATTATATTGGTTAATATATCACGTATTGATGAATGGAATTTTAATGTACATTGAGAAATCTGCCCATTTATTATTTCGGAATAAGAATGAAGATCTATTGATTAATATATATGTATTACCCTTTTAATATTTGAAAACATTTTAAATATATCATTAAAGTACTTATACATAGATGTTTTATGCTACACAAATACATATGCATGTAATTTCAAAAATGTCTTTTAAACTGTAACTGTATTCTCAAATATGTTTTTGGTATCCCTTCATACTAGTTATTGTGTGATGTACATTGACACATCATTGAAATCTTATCCCCTTGCTTATATACAATTTTCTATTCATACTTCAGATAATTGCATTTAGGAACTGTTAAAATGGTGCAATATTCCATCTGGATGCTGTAAGCTTGGGAAAAGTAATCAAGAGATCAGAACAATTTAAAAAATCCTTTTGCTTTTCCTGCCATTAGAAGTAGACATTTTAGAACAGAGAACTGCATTAAATGACCTAAAAATTCCATCAACAAAGGTAACAAAAAGACAACCCAAATCAGAGTCTCTAAGATAAATATGATGTAGCCTCAAGTACTAGCACACTCTATGAGTAAACCATTTTTTCTTCTCTCTGTGACTAGGGGCTACAAAACTGCAAAAATCAATGTGGAAGTGCTTTAGATTTGTTGGGTAAATTACATGTGCTTGGCTGCTCTATTGTATCTGGCCCATATTCTATAGCAGATACTTTTAGATGGAACCATCATATAATACATATAGTCAATATTGATTTTTATAGATTTAACAGAGCTTGAACTGAACTCCATGGTAAGCAAGGAAAAACTTCTATCTTATCAAAACTGGGATGAACATGTAAATACAGAAATATTATTGAATGTTTATATTTGGGGATCTCTTGGCCCACTTTTAATTTGGTATGGTCAAAATAAGCACAATGTAATTAAAAGCTCCTGGTGTTAAATATTTGTTGGTTTATCTTCAAATTATTATTTTAATAGTAATTTGGTTATATTTGGTTTATGTCATTTTTGTTTAGGTTTGAACCAAGTGCAAGTGAACACGAAGAGTTATAAAAATATTTAAAAGACATTCTGGGTATTATCTGAATACCAGATGATGACAGTTGAAATAAAAAAACAGCTCTGCTAGCACCAGAAAACACCTTGGGGCATTAATATGCATCATGAACACATTATTATAATCAATTTCAATGTACAAAATAATGACCAAGACTCTCACATGCAGAACACCTAAGTCTACATTAAGATATTTCAAGTTGCATATAACTGCCTATTAAAAAAAATAAATTCAGAACATGATAAATTCAAATGCCTAAATATGAAACATGAAAAATGTGGCTGCCTTTGAAAATCTCCATGTTAATTATCAAATATGAGGTAATCATGGTGTAACTATTTTGCTAGATTTCAGGTCATAAGTTAGTGTGACAGGACTGATATCACTCCCTAATAAATCCAAGGCTACTCATATTTTCTCAGGGAAAAGTGAAAATATTTGTAACTTTAAACAGCAAAGTAAAACTGAAAATGCTAGTTTGCCTTCATCATTATTTGTGAACAGCACATTGCTAACCATATGCGTTTAAACTAATCCCATTTTTAATTACCAGTTTCAAGTCATTCCTGATCAGGCAATAGTTGCTGTAGCCCATAAAGATACAGTTATAATTACTTTAAAAATGGATTCTTCTAGTTTCACATCCATCCAGCCATCAGTGCCCCCAAAACCCTGCCTGCACTTCTACAGTCATGACCCAACCTGCACTTGACCAGTATTGCTTGTAACATAGTTACAGAAAAAACAGGTAGGGTGTGGGTCCTGTAGTGAAGGACTCCTGATCACTTCTGAAATAAAGAATTCTGAAAATGTATTTATAGGAAGAGAACAGGTTTTAAATTCTAGGGGAATGCTTTCACATAATCAGCACTGGTTCCTTACCTCCATCGTAACCTACTGGCATACGATCTGCATGGGGCTAAAACTGCAAGGTGGCTGAGACACTTCAGCTAATCTGCCTACTTATGGCTCTGCATGCACAGAGGATAGACAGCGTGTGGTCCTTGGGCTATAGGCATCCTTACAATTCAGAATCCTACTTTTAAACTTTATTAATGTCTTTACAGTTTTGCTGTATTTAAAAATTGCAGGACATGTCCTCAGCTGGTATTAATTGACGTAATTCCAATAATGTCCGTTAGGACAGCAGGTTCCACTAATGAATATCCAGCATTGTATCTCCATTAACATTTAGATGTGGTAATCAGACCAGCCAGCCACTAAGAGTAAAGCAGAGCCTTGTCAGGGGGCCTCCACTTTAAAACTTTGCCTCTTGGTCTGTCAGTGCTTGATTTTATTATTCTAAGGGCATTTTGATAACCCCTCTGTGTTTGGGTCTTCATCATGAGAAGTTCTAACTAAATAATGAGGGTACTTTCTCTTTTATCTTTAGAGAGAAGATTTACTTATTACTGCTGATAATATGGGTCATATTTTCAAAGCTGTTTTAACTTCACCTCCATGTTTGTACTGCATAAATATTTGCAATTGCTTTTGTATCCAGTCACTTCTACAGATGAGCATTTACTATTATTTTGCTATGTAAGTGATGCTTGTGCATGTATTCTTTTATCTTTATATACACCAGCACAAGTGAGTGTCATGCTTTTATAGGGCATTTTTCAATGCTAAGTATTAAGTGGACAGGACAGTAACCCCACTTTCATTCTCAAAATATACGATGGGCTTGTTTTGTACATTGGGGGTGGAGGGGAACCTGTGAATTCAACCTTTTCCTTTTTCCTTTAATTTTGCACTCTGTCTTATGCTACAAGAGGCCATGAAGAGTCTATGATCATATGTGAAATTCCCAATAAATGAAATGCCTCTCTGTATCCTAACATTATCTGCTATACTACCTTGTAGTACTGATCACTCATTTTTATCAAACATAAATTAGTCCTATGAAAAGGAACATTAATTTTTCTAAAAGTGTAGCTCTGGTCCTTAGACAATAAACAAAGCCTTACAGAAATGGTAGTTACTTAGGTCCTTTTGAAAGCAAAATACATGTGAATAGGGTGCCATCAATAAATAGCGCACTTTATGTTCCAGACTTTAATTGCACTTATATAGTTTTAGCCATTTAACACCATGACTTCTGACTGCTGTCTGTCTGAGAACTGGATGCCAGTGAAGGAAACACTCTTTTGTACATTGGTAGCAGCTGTGCTATATTTTCCATTTACTCTTAGGCGCTACAATAGAGTATGGTAGTATGCTTAGATGCAAATCAACCACTGAAGTGAATGACAGTAAAGTTGTTGACATTCAGTATATATTAGAAGTCAGCACAAGTGTCACATTGGTCTATGTCTAGTGGACATCCAGGACCACTCAAGAGGTTAAGGACATTGTTCATCAACTGGGAGTGCAACTTGAAAAACGTAAAGCCAACAGAATTAGAAAGAAAGGGCAAAGCACCATATCATTTGTCCACTTAAGTGCCATATGGCATCTCTTTAAAATGTATAGTACTAGGAAAAAAAGGAGATTAGTACAAAATGTAAGAGCTGCTTCACAGGGCCCTAAGGGCCAGCAGTTCAAAATGCTAGAATATCCAGTCTCTCCTGCATCTTAAGGGGTAAATTATGTCAAGCTACAGAAAACGGCATGCAGTATTTCTTGTTAGCTTGACACATATCCCAGAGTGGAATGATCAGTACAACGCTGTTGCATGATTGTTATATGTATATGTTATACTGTACAGCTATAGGTGTTGTACAGCTGTACAATCCTGCTGAGTTAGCAAGAGTGTTTGTTAATCCTCTTCTGAAGCCTACAGCTGAGGTGACAAGCAGCAGTATCTCCCTAGTGGCTTGCTACAAAGAGAGGTTACCAAGATCAATTACTGTTTTCATAAGGTGCATCAAACTAAATTTTAGCTATTATAGGTAGATGTTATTACTTTACATCTTCATGCTAGTTTGGTGTGATTTTATTTATAATGAGAGTAATTGCTGGTCTATACGCTTGCAGTTCTGTCACATCTTGTGCTGTTGCTGCTCTCCAGGCAATACTGCAATTGCAGACTCCAGTCACCTGCAATGGGATTCTGCTCATTGGATCTCACACACTGCAGGGGCAATGGGACAGGGTCCTTGCTCTGGATCTCTCAAGAGTAACAGGATTTCTACTGACTAATCCTATGTCTGGCAACTTTCTTTAGAGATGGGATAGCATGGATAAAACAGTATTAAATTCTTTGTTTCTGAGAGAAGTTCTTTAATTCTCATTTACTCTTTATATGCAAATTTAAGAATATGTCAGCAGAGCAAAAAGGTAGAGTTTTCATATTTTGCCAATTTATACACATTTGTCTTATTCTTAAAACATAACACAAGCCCCTGCCAGTCAGTATTTCAGCACCTTAGTGGTCCCAGATTTGGTTTAAGCAAAATAAATATATCCATACATATTTTAGATAGATAGATAGATAGATAGATAGATAGACACTCAAATACGTGTTTTATATATTGGTTTTCATTTCAAACAGCTGAACTTACAGCCACATGAATGTAAAACATCAAAATGCAGGTTCTGATGTCGAAGTACATTTGAAATCAATTAGTTTGAGACTAGTAATCTAAGACCCTTACTTAGTTTCCATGCATCAATTTTTTGAGAACAGGAGGAAAATCATTGGCTGGTCTGGATTTTTCTAACATCTTCAAAATATTACATTATGAATTTCCTTGCAGTACTAGACAAGTCATTTCTTCATTTAGTATATGCCAAATTTTAAAGCTCCAATTATTAAATATGAAAAAAATTATATTTGAGAAAGCTACAAATTATTTAAAAAGTATTTAAATAGTTGCTCTTAGTTGTTTGTGGACCTGATGTTCTCTGTCCTTTACTTTTGCTAATTTGGCAATAATTCCTGCAAGGGAAAAGAGCTCAAAAGAGGATCTTCAAATTGCTCCCTAAAGCTGTAAAACTTCAGATATGAGATAAAAACTCATGGACCACTATACAGCATTAACTGAGAAGAGATGAAATTGTTCCATCAACCTGAAGCCCCTGCAAGCTATTCTTTTTCCACTCTTTATTCTCATGTAAGTCCCAGTAATGTCAATGAGAGCAACTTGCACTCCCAAAGCAAAAATCCACCCAAAGGCAACAACTCATAATGAAAAGGAGAAAAAAAAA
>JBAFWW010041720.1:0-13823 GCA_036873685.1 Agapornis canus
CCGTGGGAGTTACATTCCTTCGATTCTCCTCCCTATCCCTCCCAGGGGGAGGGAAGAGGGGGGGCACGCATCCCATTATCCATCCCAGGGAGAGCTAGCACAGACATGACACTGCACCGAGCTTCAGGGGTGGGCCCTCCAGAAGCAAAGCAGTACTGCTCTAGCTGGGGTTCACAGCACCACTGTCGATGGGATACACCCTTCTGCCAGGGAAAATGATGCACTGGCACCATGGAGATGGGAATGGCTACAGAGAGCAAGCAGGCTTCTCAAAGTAGGCTCAACTCCAAGAGCCCTGGAGTGGAAGTTTAAATAGAGCATGAAGACCAGAGTAGTCCAACCTCAGGGCACCATCAGCCCGTTCATCATGGAAGACAGAAGGAGCAATTCAGCCCTGGCTAGAAAGAACTGGAGCTCTGCTGCAGCAGGCAATGCCCAGGAGGTGGGAGCACATGTTCGACCTAGGACACCACTCCCACAGCTGATGTGCAACAGCTACATCCAGGACATCTGTGGCTTGGCAGAAATTCTGCTCAGAGTTCCTTAAGCCATCCTGTTAGTGTTGTAAGGGCTGCTGGATAAGCCAGGGCACGGTGCTGTTTCTGTTGGGGTCCCTGCCCACCATCAGGTATGGAAGCTCAGGCAGTGGCCAAGAGTGCCCCATGCCCCAGCCCCCATGTAACTTCCCTCTTGTCACTGCTTGGGGCTGGAAAGAACGCCCGCACAGTAACACAGCACCAGCCTCCCCCCCCCTCCCCCCCAGGGATCAAAGACCACTCAACTGCTCCTCAGGCACGAGGAAGGTCACTGAGGAGGGATGAGACCCTTCCCTACCTTTGCTGAGGCTCCATTTTCCATTTCCATGATGACCAGTGGCTGGTTAGGGTGACTTTCAATGACTTGCTTGGTCTTCTCCAGCACCTGAAGACAACAGTGGTCAGATGCTGGAGTGCACACATGGTGTATGCACACAAGAATCACTCAGGTGAAGGTGTAACTTCCCTGAAAGTACAGAGGCTTCCAAGATGCCCAAACACACCAGCCTGGAGCAGCTTCATGCTGGGAAGCAGGGTGTGCGGCCTGCAAGGCAGCAGCAGTGCTGTGTCTGAGCCCTCCTCCAGGAAAATCCAATGGGATCCAGGAGAAAGCCTGCCCCCAAGGGCACTGCTAGGGCAAAACCACCCCGGATACCAAGACTAGCATTGCATTTCAACCCAGGAAACAGGCATGGAGGCAGCCATGCTCTGGGATAAGCTGGAAGGCTGAAATGCGTGAGGAACATTCCCACAGCTTGTTTCCTTTCCACGCTGGACACAAGTGGAGCTCCCAAAGGAGCCCTCTGCAGCCCTCCTGCATTGTCCTTTATTCCCAACAGGGCTCACTCGTTTCTGGATGTCAGCTTTGCTTGCTCGGTCCAGGTCATCCATAACTTTCTTCAGTGCTTTAACAGCCTCCCTCAGTTCATCTTTCTGCCACTGTGGGATGACAGCAGTGGCCAGTGTCTGCAAAACAGGCATCGTGGAGAGGGTTAAAGGTATTGGTGACCATGACAGCAGATGCTGCACCACACTCATAAACCTCAAGTGCCTCAAATGGCAGAGCCCACTAAGCCCCCTTCCTCTCCCAGCCTCAGGCATGAGGTGCTGCCTGCAGCACCTGCAGGACACAGGGTGGTGTGAACAGGAGCAGGAAGCTGAACTTGGGCCTCATTAATACCACCCAGTGCTGGTCATCAAAGTGCCATTCATTTCTGGGGAGGCAGAGCATAGATGCCATCCTCACCTCACTGAGATCCACGATCTCCTTCTGCACATCCTTGTTGGGAGCTGTCTGGACCTTCACCTTGGCCTCCAGGGCTGAGAGCAGCTTCCTGAGGCTGTCGACCTTCCTGAGCGCCTAGCAGAAGAGAATCCCAGTTAAAGTCAGGCAGGGAGAGGTAGCAGGCTGGGCTTTTGCCAACCTCATGAGAAGGGGCAAGGAATGATGCAGCCCTCAGATGGAGGTCAGTAACTCTTCAGGAAGCAGCAGAGCCAAAGCAGTCAGCTTGTGACCAGAACTAGGGTGTGATGCTGGCAAACAGGCCCCAGGATTCTTTGCCAGAAGGAGTGCTAATTTCCTCCTTAAAGAGAAAGCCATCTCCCCCATGAACCCTTGCAATGAGTATCCCACCAGGGATACTGCACAAATTTGAACAAAAGGAACCTTGGCACATGGTTAATATGTGGGATTTTCCAGAGGATCTCTCCTGCCTCCTCTCACCTTCCGAGCTTCGCCCCCAGTGACTGCAACTATCCTCCGGATGCCTTTAGCAATTGCTTCTTCTGAAACAATCACAAAAGGGCCAGCGTGGCTGGAGTTCTGCAAGTGCCTTTGGAAAGAACCCAGAAAGACTCACAATAAGAGAGAGTTAGAAGTCCACCTCTCACCTCAGCATCAATTGCCATGGAAGCAAGAAAACCACCATTCCAGGAACAGGAAGCAAGCATGGGGACAGGCACAAACCCCCACCTAGCTGCTAAAAAAGCAAGTAAGCAAAGCAAAGGTGGCAAAGGCTTTGTTTCTGCACTGTCAGAGACTGTGCATGTAGGCAGTGACAGCACACAGGCAGAGATTTTTCCTGCCTGCAAAGACTGACTTCGAACGTGGAATGCAAAGGCACATCATGATCACCACCACCGCCAGCTCTGCCCTGGGTGTGACCAGCAGACACTCACAGCACTCCCAGCAGAGCTTGGGCTCCACAGGGGTGCCTTTCCAGCCACCCTGCCACCTTCCCTGGCCTCTCCAGATACTCACGTGCCCCCACAGAACTCTACTGAAGTGATAGAGCCTGCAGGGCCAGAGGGGTCAGCCAGCAGCTCCTCCACAGGGATGCCAATTGAGACCACACGGACAGGGTCAGGGTAGGTCTCATCAAAAACTGCCCGCAGTCCTTGGATAGCTTTGGCTGCTGCAAGAGGGCAGTCCTGGGCGTACACTGTCTGCAGAGGACAGGAAAGGGGTGCAGGTAAGAGCCAGTCTTGTCAGTTGTGACTGAGGGCGCAGGGAATCCTGACTTCCTCCAAAGGGCTTAAAAGGGACCTTCTGTGCCTTACCTGAACTGTTGTTTGTTGAGCTGCAGGGAACCCAAAGTCACTGGAGAGATGCCTTATTTTCAAAATTCCTGATAGCACTGCCGGCTTGGACTTCCCATGTATACATTCTAATGCTTTCTAAGCACAGACTCCTGAGCGGAGCACAGCGTCCTCCAGCATCTGCTTTGGCACCACACAAAGCAATGCTCTCGCCATTGAGGACATCATGGGGTGGCCGTGTGTACACTAAATGAAGCCACCCCTGTAAAACTACTCTGCTAAATTTCCTGTAGCTAAATGCAACACTAGCACAGGCATGGAAATATTCCGACCCTACAAGGGCTTGCTACTGATCCACATGGAATTTCCCCACTCAATATCCTCTGAGGTGATGCCAATCTGTGCACAATACTGCACAGACTCCTGCTGCACTGACCTCCCAGTATCCCAGATCACCAAAAAGGTGGACTTTTCCTGAGCATATCCAACCTGGCAGCTGTACCCACCTTTGCCTCCTCAATCATCTGGTTGGCGATCCCTTCAACTTTCTTGATCTCCTGGGTGGACAAGGCTCCCTTGGCTGTGAAGTCGAACCGCAGCCTGTCTGGTGCAACCAGCGACCCTCTCTGGTCAGCCTCCCCAAGCACAGAGCGCAGGGCGAAGTTCAGGATGTGAGTGGCCGTGTGGTTGCTCATGACTGGCCTCCGCCTTGTCTGATGGAGGAAGCCACTGTTAGATCCTGCACTGTGGAGCCAACATCATCTCTAGCAGCAGAAGTGGAGGACAATGTCCTGCTCCAAGAGATACCTAAACTGGCTTGAGACCAGAGGAACTTATCACACTTGCTGCCTTACAGCCTCAGCTAAGGGAGCAGGATGTTCCTCACCAGATTTGTGCACGACTCTTCCTGAGCAGCCCCCTTGTTGGGCCTGTCTGGGAGAGAGGCCAAGGACAGAACAGGTCACAAGACACTGATCTCTGCTCCTCAGCAGGGAGAAGCACTGAGCCTGAACTTTGTCACAAGAGGGAAGCTCCAAAGATGCTGCCTCTAGAGGGTGGGGAAATGCATTCCACAGACTACGCTCAACCCAGCATGCACTCAGCAGGCTGAGACCATGGGAGCAGTGTCTAGAGTCAGGCAGGCAGCCCAGGCTCTCCACTGTCATTCAAAACACAGCAGGGACCACACACATTCTACATCCCAGTCCTAATCCAAAATGTGCTTCTGCTGCTGCTCAGAAAAACCTAGTGAGTGTGGCTCTAAGCCATTTGGGTCCAAGGCATTATTTGCCCTGTGGTAGGAGAAAGCCAAGCAGGAGAGGTCTTGAGACAGCCAGACTGAAAGGCCACACCGCTTGCCTGCACATTGTGCTGCAGGGAGTACAGGCTCAAACACCAGGCCCCCAGAGCACAACCCATGAAAAGGGACAAAATCCAGGGAAAAAAAGAGAGGAGCCCATGTGTCACACCATGTCTTAACTCACCTCATCAATAGACAGGTGGACCTGATCTCCTACTTTCAAGTTTCCATATAGGGTTCCTATGTGAAGCACATAACCTCCTCGGACCTGCACATTCTTTACTGTGAATTCTGTTTTCTGTACAGAGTAAAAGGCACTTTGTAAGAAGAGAGGGAGACCAAAGAGGGATGCACAGTCCAGCCAGAGGTCTGAGCTGCAACTGGACAGGTCTCAGCTGAGACCAGACTGCTGTGTGCAGCAGGAAAAAGCTGAGTTCCCCCCAGTCACAGCACACAGGGCCACATAGCAAAGAAGTGAATGACGATAAGGCATGGTTGTGGGGCACGGCTATGGGCACAGCAGAGCTGAAAGAGCTCTACCCCAGGTCAGACCAAGTCTACTTGAAGGCTCTCAGGCCCACTCACATCCTCCCTGCCGTTGTCATCCTTGATCATGTAGCCCTCGTCATAGATCTGCCCGCCTTGCTCAGCGTAGAAGCAGGTCTTGTCCAGCACTATCCCACACTTCTGGCCAGTGGATACCTCCTCCACAAACATCTTCTCCCTGCGGATGGCTTTCACTGTGGCCACAAGGCTCCCAAAATCTGTCACCAGGACAAAAGGCAGCGTAAGTAAAGTAGGAAAACCTTGCAGACACTACACAGAAGCAGAATTTCATAGCAACACCTCCCACCTATTGCAGGAGCTCATGGCAGCTACTACACTTGCAGGAGAAAAACTAGGGCAACCGTTAGCTGGATAAGAGGGAATTTCATTCAGCGTTCTCCAAGGCAGGGACTGTCACCTCCTTCCACACTTATGCAGTAAAAGTCAACAGCACACAAGCCTGGGGCCTCTTGAGCTTCCCCCCAGTGGCAGATTTAGCAGGAAAAGCCAGCGCAAGTGAGGCAAGGACCCTCTAGCGGACCCAGAAGAAACTGCAGTCTCCTGAACACTGACAAACAGGCAGCTGAGAACACAAACATCGGGGTGTGGAGACACAAAGCTGCCAGGAACAGCAATCACCTCAAGCTGGCAACAACAGATCTGAACAGTACAGCAGCCCTTGAACAGGTTTGAACAGCCTGTCCTTCTTCCCTGTTCGACTAGTAACAAGCAGGCTATTCACCTGCACATGCTTCCACTCCCACCTCTGTATCCTGGGAAAAGTGAGCCAAGAGGGGGATCTTGTTGAGGTAAGTGCCAGGAAAGGTTTGGCAGCAGAGGATGATTCTGGGAGGGTTTTTTTCATACCATAGGTACCACTGGGATCTGAAGTATAGCTGTATTTTGGCGAGTCATCGGTCACCTCGAGACCTCGGGCCCTTAGCTCTTCAATGGCATAGATGTCCAGCATGAGAAGGTCCTCCCCTCCAGCACCCTTGCCCTGGGATTTGAGCTGCAAATGACAGGCACCAAAGTGAGAAAAAATAACTCAGCACTGGCCCATGCACACCAGATCTCACTTGTACTCCTGACAGCTCCTCAGTTTAGCACTTCATAGAATCCCAGACTAGTTTGGGCTGGAAGGGATGTTAAATCTCATCCAGTTCCAACCCCCTGCCATGGGCAGGGCACCTTCCACTAGAGCAAGTTGCTCCAAGCCCTGTCCAACCCGGCCTTGAACACTGCCATAGATGGGGCATTCACTTTGCCCTGTGTGCCAGCAGTTGGAGTGTTCCTGCCTTCCAGCTTCACAGCAGGCTATTCCAGTGCTATATCAGCATGCAGACAAAGCAAGCCTGAGCCCAGCAAAGACAAGTACCCAGCCAGCTGGCCAATGCCACTCCCTGCTGTTGCACAAAACATATTAGAAGAGGCACCCAAGCTAAAGGCCTGTCCAGACACATCTCCTCAGCCAGGGAAGTTCCAAAACTACCAGTCCAGAACAGACAGTGGGGTGCTGCTCCAAGGACTCTTGCTGTTTATGTATGAATGCTGAGCTTGAGGCCCTGGGCCTCACAGTGAATAAAATCAGCCTCAGCCACACAGAAAAGACATGTCCCACAACAACTGTGGTGCTGTGCCCTGGTCTTTCCTTCCCAGCACTGGGGCAGACAAGGTGTGAGCAGAGCTAGTAAGAAAGGAGCAGACTCATTACTGTAGACTATAAAGAAGGATATCATCCCTGCCCATCCAGAGACAAGCTCCTCCTGGGGCTGCCATTTACCTGTGCATTTTTCCTTTCTTCTTCAAAGCCCTCCATGTCCACAACAAGGCCCTTCTCCTCTGCAATCAGCCCAGTGAGATCTGCAGGAAAGCCGTAGGTGTCATACAGCAGCCAGGCAGTATCACCTTCAGAGAAAAAGAAGAGCAGTCAGCACTCCTGTTCCACAAAACACTGCTCCTTTCCCTGGCTATGCACCATGGTAGGACAGCAAAAACCTCTGGTGAACATCTAAAAGGCTCTTCTCTGACAGCACGGAGATCACACTGTCATATTGTGTGTCTGGGCAGCTGACAAACCTGAGCAAGTGAACACAGGCCAGAAGAGAGATGGGGGGCCCACCTCTGAGAGATGGTCTTTTGACTCCAACTACCTCCCCCTACACCTTCCACCATCTCTCAATTCCCAACCAAACTGAGCCTGAACTTTGTCACACATAGTAAATGCTTTTTGTTGCACCGAGACATAAGTCACAGCCTTACCAGGGATGATTTTACTGTCTCCCAGGCTCTGGATCTTCCTGTCCAGAATACGACGCCCTCTGCTGAGTGTTTTCAGGAACTGATCCTCTTCTTCATTGATAATATCCTTCACCATATCCGGGTCTTTCTTCAGCTCAGGAAAGGCATCGCCCTGCAGATGCAAGAGCATTAATCCTTCAGCATGGAGATCTGCACGTCTCAGCAGAGGAAGTCTTTAGGACATACAGTAGAGTGGAGGCCGGACTTACCAGTGACTGCACCACCACATCAACCAGAGTAGCAAAGAAACCCTTGGGGGCATTGAGCTTCTCATGGGAGTAGCGCACAGCCCGTCGGAGAATCCGCCTCAGCACATACCTAGGAGACAGCAGAGCCCCTCATGCAAACGTTATACCTCTGAGTTGTTCCAGAAGACCCACCAGCATCCACCTATCAGCACCCCTTCCCAGGACAAAAAGCACAGGATTCCCTTACCACATTTTCTCTCAAGCAGCTGCTCACAGCAGCAGCAAGCCAGAGGTGAGGTGCCAGGCTCCAGCTCAGTCACCCAAACTGTGTGCTTAAGAATCAGTTCTGTGAGTCCAGCAGTACCACAGCACAGCCCCCTGACCCAAACTTCATCACAGCAGGACTGGGACACACAAGAACCCTCAGACCTGTGTGTCTTGCCCTTTTGAGCAGACCTTACTGCAAGGATTGAAGCATCAAATATACTGAGCCCACATTCTGCTATCTACTGCTTCGGTGATGAATTCAAAGGCATCCCAGAGATCCCAGTGCCCTTGGGGAAGCCACGCTGAACAGAATGGGAGTGGCAGCATCACAGCAGCTCCCTTCTTACCCTCTGCCAGTGTTGTCAGGTCTGCCCCCATCAGAAAGGGCCAACGTGATAGTCCGTGCATGGTCAGCCAGCACACGGTAGGCCATGTCTATTCCATCAGCATCTTCAGCACCAACTTGCCCCATGTAGGGCCTGGCACCTGTGCCCTGTGCAGAGAGGAGAAGGTGGTGGGTAAAGGGCACAATTCAGGATGGTGGGGACCAGCAACATGGCTGAACAACAGGGAAGTGCCTCATGAGCCACCCACCATTCCACTGCCTGTGGCCACACAGGAGGCATGCTCCCCTTGGAAAATGAAGTGAGAGCTGTGAGACCCTGCATGGTGCCACAGCCTGCACTTCCAGGGTCTGCAACACCAGAGGGAAGCAAAGCTAATTTATCTCAGCATTAAGAGGCCAGGACACAAGAGAGGGGGAGGAACAGAGTACAGGGAAATCATCTGTTGTGCACACTGGCTTGAGGACCAGAGTCCTGTCATAACCTGCCTAGCCAAGGAACTTGGGCCTGCAAGTCATGTTTTACAGCAAACTGTCACAGTTTATGGCAGAAGCCTCCTCTCTAAAGGGATTTATTATAGATCAGATAATTATAGAACAGATAGATTATGTTCCAGGTGGGAAACTGAAGGACAAACTCTGATTCCGGGTTATCAGCATCACATGCTCTTCCACATGGCACAGGAATGGCACTTGGCCATACGGGACTGCAGAGCATCTCCTTGAGAGAGGACCTAGGACTGCACACCAGGACAATTCACAAAAACACTTAGGAAAGCTGCATTGCTCATTGTCCTGTATTTGCCCCAGGAAATATGTCCCAAGGCAACAATTACTGTGCCAGCCTGCATTCCTATCCTCAGGAAAGTACAAGCCCCTGGGTCTCCCAGCAGCCAGGAAAGCAGAGACCTGCAGACATAATCACCCTGCCCAACCACCCCACACATCTTCCCAGTGATTGAGGGAATGGAGGCAGCTGGGTCAGGCCCAGACCCAAACCCCCCCAGTTCGTACCTTTTGGATGGCTTCAAAGTAAGGAAGGAAAAGGTCAGTGTCATAGTTGGACATCTTGTTTTGCAGCACAGAGACCAGCCTCTCCAAGCCCATCCCAGTATCAATACTCTTCTTAGGAAGAGGTTTCAGTGCCCCATCAGCTTCCCTGCCCAGCCACAGAAAGAAAGATGAGCTGTGATGGATGGAGGCTCTGCAGAGGAAACCCCATCTCCATGGATTCCCATGAGGAAAAACTCATCTCCATGAGATTTTGTGCAATCAAGTTAATGATGTGAGCCCATGCACAAGCCACACAAAGGACAACTTTGATAAAATACAGTTAACAAGACCCTCAGTGACAAACTAGAGCCCAAGTGGGATGGCACCTATCCCCTACTGAACTCTTGGCAGATAACGAAGAAAATACTTCCAGCCTGTCCCAAGAGCCAGTATGATCAGCTTCTTTTATACAGGACAGTCAGGGCACAAAGCATCACAAAGTGCACAGGTCCTGGACAAAAGGGAATGGCAAGCAAGCCAGGGGAAGGTGAAAGAATACAGAGTCTGAGCCTAGGGAGGGAAGCAGGTCTGGCTCACCTATTGAACTGTATGAACACCAGGTTCCAGATCTCCAAGACATTGGGATCATCCTGATTGACCAGGTGCGAAGCGTCTCTATCCCCAATTCGGTCATAGTGGATCTCGCTGCAAGGGCCACAGGGCCCTGTGTCTCCCATTTCCCAAAAGTTATCCTTCATATTGCCAGGCAGAATCCTGCCCTCTGCCAGCCTGTAGCAAGAAACTCCTATTGAAAAATAGATACTAACAGCGAGGCAAGAATTTCCCTGACTAAGAGCTATACCAGAGAAACCTCAGCTCACTAACTCCCCGGATGAACAGATGAACTGTAAGGAGTCTTGAGAGAGGCTAATCCAGAGAGGCTAATGACTCCTGCTGAGGAGGATCACATCAATATTGGCACCTGACACCTGTCCCAGCTGGAGGGAGAACTCCTGGGCTGTTAGGATGGAACAGCTGACTTAGGAAGAGTAAAGAAAAGAGTCAGACTCTTCACTTTTGAGTGTACAAGGCTAGGTGGGAGACTATGACTCAGATTCAGAAAAACAGGATCAGACATATTCTGAAGGAGCAGGGCCCCAAACAGAAGCTAAGGGGAATAGATGGCTAGCCTTCTAACATAGTTAATCCAATTACTGGATGCTGGGAGGGGAGGAGGTGAATGGACTGCACAGCAGTCAGGCATGCCTGCTCTTGAAAAAACAGCATCTTCTCAAGTGTCAGAGGCAGCACAGTGTGCTGTGATCTGACCCAGTGGGCACTTCTTATGCTCTTAAGCTTACAGAAGAGATTTTGAAATGAAAGCTCTTGGTATCTTGTAGCTAATACCAGTAGTTCCCTTCTGTTTTGTAGCACCACCACTCTGCAAACATTTGTGATGCTTTGATTTTGTTAAAACTTCCTGTTACATGTGCTCTGTCCCAGAAGACACACTATCTTTCTTTGAATGACTATTGCTCATCAAGACACACACTTTCCCCAGGCCTTACCCCAAATCCAACCAGATCTGCTTGCACTCCAGGTCTGGCTGCAGTCCTGCAGCCTCATTTCCACCAAAGTAAGTAACATAGAGTCTTTCAACAGGGATGCCAAACTTCTTGGTGAGAAGGTCCAGTGCCAGTTTACAAGCAAGTTCCTGCAGAAGGAAAGATGAGGTCAGCAGGTGAATGCAAGAAGAGTTTCTCTTCAACAGGCAGAGTACTGGCTACTGTAGCTATCAGCAGCTGAATAGCCAAAAAACTTTCAGACTTCTGACACAAGAAGGAAACAAATTAATACATGTAGCAAACAGATCATGAGAAACATCTCATGTGGCTTTCCAGATGCAGACAAGTTAACTCTCAGCATGCTCACTGCCCCCTCAAAAGCCTTTTAATTTTGCTCTTATTCTGTATTCTCAACACTGTCTTTCTGAATTTAAACACTATATTATCAAAGAGCTTGGGAAAAGACACCATTATTTTATGATTGTTCCTGTCTTGAAGGTCACTCAGTATGTGCAAATCCCCAGAACTCCAGGACAGCCACTAAAACCTCTGCCTGAAGACTCCAAACAGGCAGAATTAATTGTCCTGTGTTCAACCATAACAGGTATCTTTCTCCTTCCCAGTAGCTGGTGCAGTGCTGTGTCTGGGCTTTAGTCTGAGAGCAACGCTGGTAATACACCTATGTTTTACTTGTTGCCCAGCAGCCCTTAGCCTGATCAAGGACTTTTCAGTCTTACGTTCTGCCAGAGAGGAGGGGCACAGGAAGCCAGGAGGAAGCAGAGAGGACACCTGGCCCACACTAGCCAAAGGGGCTAGCACATCCATACCACAGCATGTCATGCCCAGTATATAAACTGCAGGGAGTCACCCAGAAGGCCAGAACATTGCTCAGGTTGGGCTGGGTATTGGTTGGTGGGTGGTGAGCAACTGCACTGTGCATCACTTGGGTTTCTCCCTTTCCCTTTAAGTTTTATATTCTCTCCCCTTGTAATTCCCTTATCATTATTATTAGTAGTATTATATTATACTTCAGTTATTAAACTGATGTTATCTAAACCAGTGGGGTTTAAATTCTTTCCATTCTCCTCCC
This sequence comes from Agapornis canus, assembly GCA_036873685.1. Lineage (NCBI taxonomy): Eukaryota > Metazoa > Chordata > Aves > Psittaciformes > Psittacidae > Agapornis > Agapornis canus. The sequence goes on from JBAFWW010041720.1 coordinate 11,668, forward strand.
CATCCCAACTGGGAGGTGAGCGAGCAGCTGCTGGTGCTGAGAATTATCGGCTGGGTCTAAACCACAATATTAATATAATCAGCTTTGTAAACCCAAAGTAATTAATTTCAAAACATTCTGCAGGTTCAGGAGAACTTCCAAGTTCATTAATTCCAAAGGAGCCACATGCACCTTAGGAACTGCTCCGTGCCAAGATACTCTCTTTCTTCCTGGCAATTGCTGAGTTCAGAGATGGGTAACTTCATGCAAGAGATTCAGAGTTGCACCTAGTCTGTTTTACCTTGAAATAATCCCCAAAGGACCAGGACCCCAGCATCTCAAAGAAGGTGTGGTGGTAGACGTCTTTCCCAACGTCATCCAGGTCATTGTGCTTGCCCCCTGCTCGGATACACTTCTGAGTGTTGGTGGCTCTGTTCAGTTTAGCAAGTGGGTGTGAGGGGTCAATAGTGTTGAGGAAAATGGGTTTGAACTGAAAGGAAAGAAAAAAGGGCAATCAAGAAAACCACCAAGAGCCTGTTTTCAAATGCTGCAAGCAACAGCAAAGCAGTGAGTGTTATCTATGTAATGTTACCACTAGCCTGGATACACCCAAGGCAGCTTTCAGAAACAAGCCTGCTGTCTCCTGCCTGTGAGAAGACTGCAGCACTGCCTAGAGCTTAGCATTCCTACATACACACATGTTCCTGGAGCCCACCAAACCTCCGGATCTCCAATGTGAATGAAAGTAGACAGATTCCCAGCCAACAAAGACAAAAGGAAGTATTTTTTTCAGCATCCCAGCCTCAGAAACTCTTTAAAACTGCTGTCAGGCATTTGTGCCAGAACTAGCTGTGGTACAAATGGTCAAAGAAGGGAGACTGGCAGTGCTGCCATTATTGCATAGTCATCCCAGCAGACACAGGAACCTCTTCCAACACTCTTGCCAGTTTTGCAAGAGCACAGTGGGCTCCATCAGACATACCAATCACCTTCCTTCTGTGACCAGAAGGAAGATGGAGAAAACAATAGTCTTCCACATAAACAGCTTCACAGGTGTCAACTGATACAGGATGTGTCCATAAGGACCACAGTACCGGAGTGGGAATCCTACCTGGTTCATACCAGCATTGGCAAAAAGCAGTGTGGGGTCATCCAGGGGGATTGTAGAAGATGAGTGCACATAGATGTGCTTGTTTTCCTTGAAGAAGTCAATAAACTGTTGCCGGATCTGGCTTGCTGTTAACGTAGTCTCCATATTGAAGCTGCAAGTTACAGGTGTCCAAAACAAGCAGAAGGGAAAGTAGCAAGGCCTTAGTGCAGTCTGAAGGAACAACAAATAAGGTTCTTACATGTTGTCAGCTCAAGAAGTAACATCAGGATCACTACCTCCACCTCCTGAAAGGTTAGGTACAGTCACTGACTCCTCAGTTCAACCATCAGCCTGCCCCAAATAGTGCTGCCCAATCACAAACTTCCTCTCCCCTGACCTCCCCAATTTCAAGAGCTCTACATCAAGGTACTTGTTCTTCGAAAACATGTGGGTTTAAAATACCAGTTTCACCTGAATACTAAACGCAGTAAGAGGTTGTGTTTGCTCTGCTGAAGACATGGTAGGGGATTGCCAAGTCCTAGAACCATTCAAGGTGATTAAATCACAGGATTATGGAAGGGCTGAGTTTGAAAATGATCACATCATCCACCTCTCCTGCTCAAAGGAGGTCACTCCAGAGATGCCTGAGTGCTTTCCCAGAATGGAACCACATTGCCGCACAGACATCAGAGACGGGTGACACCGCCTGCGTACACGAAGCTGTACCCTGCCGATGGACGCAATGCGATCACCTAAAGGGGCAAGCTCCCCCCACCCTGCTTTGGTGCAGGGACATCAATTCCTCATTGTACCAAGGCCGGCGAGGCGCTGCATGAAGGAGGGAAGGCGGGACTCTAGGAGCGAAAGAATGAACCGGTGCAGCACCGGCTGCCGGGGGCAGCAGGGCCTCAGAGCAGACTCCGTCTGGTCTCAAGTGCCCTCGAGAAGCAGCGGAGGCCCGGCACCCCTGCTAGAAGCCAGCCAGAGCCGGCAGACACGCAGCCGGGGCTGAGGCGAAGATACCCCGGCACTGACCGCGGCACCACCCCGTCCCCCTCCCGCTGGTGCAGCTGGTGCAGCTGCTGTC
>JBAFWW010041721.1:0-24927 GCA_036873685.1 Agapornis canus
AGAAAGTTGGGGCTGTTCAGCCTGGAGAAGAGAAGGCTGCATGGAGACCTCATAGTAGCCTTCCAGTATCCCTACAAGGATGCTGGAGAGGGACTGGAACAGGCTGCCAAGGGACTGTAGCAATAGCACAAAGAGTGACGGGTTCAAAATTAAGCAGGAAGAGATCAGGTTAGGTATATGAAATAAGTCTTTGACTGTGAGGCTGGTAAGACACTGGAATGGGTTGCCCAAGGAAGTTGTGAATGCTCCATCCCTGACAGTGCTCAGGGCCAGGTTGGACAGAGCCTTGGGCAATGTGATCTAATAGAAGGTGTCCCTGCCCTTGGCCAAGGTTTGTAACTAGATGATTTTAGAGGTGCATTTCAACCTGAACCAGTCTGTGATTCCATGATTCTATGACTTTCCTAATACAACATCATTGCAAAATATTCTAAACACTGAGTGGATACAGAAAGGTGTCAAAATACCCCAAAATATCTGTGAAGTATTTGGCTAGCCAGGTTTCTCCTATTTTTAGCACAATGCTACTGGGCTACAGGCACTTAACTTTAAAATAGGTTCCTTTGATTTTCTTCTGTTTGGGTTGTGGGAGTTTGGAAAAGCAAGCTTGGTGAATTGGTTATGTTTTATTGTATAAATAAATAATTTAATTAAAAGAAACTCATAAGACCTAGCAGAAGCAATGGAGAAATTAGAAATTATTTAAAATGAGTCCAATGTGAATCCTAAGGAAGACACTATGGGAAATAGAAACAAACATTTTTACAATAATCCAAATTTTAGACTGATTGTAGCCAATCAGAAAATGCAGATGGTAAGATCATATTTAAACTCCCCCTGTGCTTGAATTTTGGGGCTCACAATGGTGATGCGGCCACACCATGCAACAGTGAGCAATATTAGTGCTGAGCTCTGGGACACATATTTAAACAAATATAAAAAAGGATTTTTCTTTCTTGATATATTCCTTGGAATGGAAAATACCATGACAAAGATTTATTTCAGACTTTATTTAGTACAGTTAGGGACTGTAATGACAGGACAAGGGGTAACGGGCTCAAACTTAAACAGGAGAGGTTTAGATTTGATCTAAGGAAGAAATTCTTTACTGTTAGGGTGGTGAGATGCTGGAATGGCCAGCGATGTTGTGAGTGCTCCATCCCTGGCAGCGTTCAAGGCCAGATTGGATAAAGCCTTGGGTGACATGGTTTAGTGTGAGGTGTCCCTGCTTATGGCATTGGGGTTGGAACTAGCTGATCTTAAGGTCCTTTCCAGTCCTAACTATCCTATGATTCTATGATCTGGGTGATGGGGCAGAGTGTACCCTCAGCAAGTCTGCTGATGACACAAAACTGGGAGTGTTGTGCTCAAGAAACTGTTGGCAACCTCAACAAACTGAAGAGACGGAGTAGCAGGAACCTAATGCCATTCAGCAAGAAGTATTAAGTCCTGACTTGGTGACAACCCCATGCACCAGTATAAATTGGAGGCTGGTCAGCTGGACAACATTTTTTCAGAAAAGGGCCTGGTGAGACCAAGCTGAAAATGGGCCAACAATGTGGCAAAGGCTAATGATACCCTGGGCTGCATTAGGAGTGTTGCCAGCAGCAAGGGGGAGGCTACCCTTCCCTTTTATTCAGCACTGGTATGCTGCCCAAGAGTGGGCTCCCCAGTACAAGAGAGAGGTCATACTGGACAAAATGATTTACAAATGATTTACAAAAATGATTTACCATATCTCCTGTGAAGGCATGCTGAGAGAGCTAGGACTGTTCAGCCTGGGGAAGAGAAGACTTAAGGGGTTCTTGACAAGGTACCTGAAGGGAGGGTGCCAAGAGAGCAGAAACAGGCTTTTTTCTACTGGTGCCCACTGGAAATGGACACACACTGAAACACAGGAGGCAGTGGGCACAAACTGAAACACGGGAGAGTCCATCTGAACGTAAGGAACCACTTTACTATGTGGTTGACTGAGCACTGGCACAGGTTCCCCTTGGGAGGTGTGAAGTCTTCATCTCTGGAGATACTCAAAAGCCATCATCTGGATGGAGGTGTTGGGACAGGTGAACTCCAGAGGTTCCTTCCAACCTTGAACTCTCTGTGATCTTGAGACTCTGTGATGCTAGAATATATCCTAGGATAAGATGGTTATTCCTATGTATGTGTTAATAATCAGTGCTGCTAGCACTAAGAACACTTCGTATTGCAGTAACTTCGGGTTTCCTAATGGTATGCAAATATATGGTTTTAAGTAACTGATTATTCTGTTAGAAATAATTACTGCCTTGCACCACTGAACTATTTAAATATACTGAGTTAGAAGGTTTGTCATGTTGGAGCTACTTGGGGTGATGCATATAAATAAACCTCTGACCTTACTCGGTTATAATCAAATAATAATTAGAGCTGCAGCTCATATGCTGCTTCCTAATCATCTCAATGTAAGCTCACGTAGCAAGTCATCAGTTTATGCAGAATTTTGTAAGGTGCACGGTTTTATAAACTTGAGCCTAGCTGTGTCTTCTTGATCATTAATTTTAATACTAAGTAGCTTGTTAATTTTTGCCAGTTTGATTTGTTTTCCTCCTTAAATGCCAGCAGAAGAGTATTTGTTTGAGAGAATAAGTTGGGTTAGGGGAATGGGACAGAGAGTGGGCTCTTGGCTTTCTTTCCAGTGTCTTATCCATATTCCATTTCTAATGAAGCTGTTACAGATAATGGCAATGTTATCTATATGTCAGATAAGATACTAGCTTTCCCGCAACTACTATTTTGGGTTGTTCCTTTCTAGCCTGAGGAAATGACCAGACTGAGAAGCCTCAACAGACAGCTCCAAATAAATGTTGACTGCACACTGAAAGAAGTTGATCTCCTTCAGTCTAGAGGTATACAATTGATACTTTAAAAAAAAATAAAACACCGTAATTTGTGGGGTTAATAATAATGACACTGAGTGTTGATCTCCTTGAGGGTATGAAGGCTCTACAGAGGGATTGGACAGGCTGGGTCAATGGGCCAAGGCTCAGTGCTGCGTCCTGCACCTGGGTCACAATAACCCCAGGCTTGGGGAGGGAGTTGTAGTGAGCTGGGGAAGTGTTTGAGTCACCATGCTTCTAGGTATTTAAAAGATGTGTGTGGGACTTACAGACATTGCTTAGTGGTGGGCTTGGCAAATCTAGGTTAAGGGTTGGACTTGAAGGTCTTTTCCAACCTAAACTATTCTGTGATTCTAATCTAAGTTTGGATACTTGGACTCACTTTTGTTTATCAATATCAATTCTTTTTCAGTTGCAACCTGATAAACTTTCCAATATTTCTGTTGGCCAAGTTAAATTACATTACCAAGTGGTTACTTAAAGTGACTTTGTCAAGAGCAAATGGAAAAACAAACCCAACAAACCAAACACAAACCAACCAAAACACAACCATTTTTAAGTAAAGGTTCTTTGCTTAAATTTTTACTTGTTTGCTGATGAAAGCTCTGACCATTTAATACAAAACAGGTTGCAACCAAGAAGCTGGCAAGCAGAAATCTACTTAGGTCTTTTAAAATCCTTTTTCTATGACAGAAACTTTGACATAAATACAGTCAAATAGACTGGAACGTGTACCAGAAATGCCTCCTGCAGGAAAATTTACGTTTTCACATATTTTTAAGCAATACAGAATGTGGAGCTGGAGTTGATTCTTCAGTACGGGATTGTCCTGTAAAAAAAGTACGGGAGACATCACAGAACTGAAAATATGTGACAAAAGACTACTCAGTAAAAAGCTAATGTATAGCGTCACAATAAAAAGGCGTTTGAAATCTGAATCTCAATGTTCATGTTTCTGGCATATGTATGTAAATAACCTTCTCACTTGTCTTCTCTGACAGGGAACTTTGATCCAAAAGCTACGTGTAACTTTTATGATAACATAGAGCCTGGTCCTGTTGTGCCACCAAAGCCATATAAAAAGGGTAGGTCAACAAACAAGTGTCAAGTTACCTATGTGCATTTTTTTTTCCTCCTCCTTTTTTAAACAAATCCCTGTGATGAGAGGAAGCAATTCTAATGTTTGTAATTTTTCTGTATATATAAACCAAACCAGAATGTTTTGTACAACTATGTTAATTCTGGCTACAGCTTGTTTTCCTCAGGCAGCTTGTTGCAATGAATGCTCTGTTAATGTTGTTTCTAAATACTGTTATTCACTGTTAGAAAAAGAGTGGAAAATATATAAACTTTTACATGTTAACTTGAGCTTCCTAATTAAGGTTTTTAAATACTTCAAGTTTGGAAGTTTTGTGTCAGGTTTGGTTTGCTGTCCTCTAATATGTGGTAAGTTTTTATAGTTCACTTGGTTTATTTTATGCAAGTCTAATTGGTCACAACAGCTTTTAGAATTTGCATTGTATTTTGACTTACCTGGTCACACTTTCAATATTTTTTTTGTGCAGAGTATGGATTTCACAGTAGCCCTGAATTTTTAGCATTGCCCTGAAATTTTAGCTCATGCAAGAGCATGAGATGTCTTTAAGGACCAAAGCAGAACACGTTTCCTCACATAGCTCTAAGGAGATAACAGTGTCCCACTTGTACAAGCTAATTACTGGTTTCTACAATTTTCTGGGCTACTTGTGTAGTATCTAGGACTCATACGCATATTGGGACACTTAAGTTTTATGTATGCACGGGAGTTAAGTGTCTAGTCTCACTTCTTGTACAATGGATATTCAGTTAGCATATTCCAGAGTGACTCAATACCTAGTCACTGTTCAGTAGCTTTCTGAACTCCACCATGTTTAGTGGTGATTTTTGCGCAGAATCATGCCTTTTGTCTGAGGTTTTTTTTTTTTTTTGGACCTTTTGGTTTGATTTTGTTGTTTTGGTTTTGGTTTTTATTTTTCTTTCTGGAATCTGTGAAAACAATGATTTCAAATGTTAGCGGAAGTTTTTAAACACCTTCTGTCTTTTTGCTGAAATAGCCAGTCTGGGATCCTGTGCTCCGATAAAGAGAAAACAGTGGTCTCATCACATACACCATTTTCAGATAAAAGATTTATAATACTTGTTTGGTTATGTAGTTGGTTTAATGCCTTGCTACTTCATGATATGTAAAGAATTTCTGTTTATTGTTCTAGCCTATTTGATTTGTTATTGCAAAGCAAAGTAACATGCAAAACTTACATGAAATAAGGAGTTTATTTGGCAGTTGGAAAGATAATGTATTTTACAGATTTGTACAATTTTTATGACTAGCTTTCTGGTTGCGTCTGTCAGCTTTCTAGAGATCAATTTTAGGGCTAGTGTACTGTCTTCTGAGTTTGGCTTTTAACATGGCGTCATCAAAATTGTTCAGTTTGTTTTGTTTTTCCCCCCTTAAAATTACAGTCCCCTTATACTCGGTTGTTGAAGCTGTGGACAGGCAGACAGATCTGAGCAGAAAATGGTTTGCTGTGTGCTGCTCTCTGGCCAGTCAGCATGATGCAGTCTAGTGCCCAGCCACTTGCTTGCTTAGAAGGAATTTGCTGAGGCCAAGCACTGTTAATGTAACTATACTACTTCTGGACTGGAAGAAGGTTTACATCTAAACAAGGAGGTTACTTTTGTTTTCCGTATGTCTCCCAAGGCCAATCTACATACTGTTTGCATTAATGTTGCTATCAGCCACCTGCTAGACTTCTTAGCAGATGACAGCAGTGTGTGCGCTTTGAATTAAAAATTGCAGTCCTTTTCTTCAACCTGAGTTTTCTTTTAATTAGGCTGTTCTACAGATGTTTGTTTAGCAGATGCGTATCTTAACTTTACCCTCTGGGTATGCGTGCAAATGTTGTTTTAAACATTAACATTTTATAAAAAGTTGTTTCCACATCCTAGGAGTATTTGTCACTTTTAGTTGATTACCTGTGGTCTTGAAGTGGTGATAGGAGAAATCAGGTAATCATGTCCATGGGTTAATAACCTATGTATGATTTGCATATATATTGACTTTATGAGTGAAAACACTTAAGTGCTGCCTCACATACGTACATCCTTGCTGCAAAGCCATGAGGAATTAAAACAGTCATCTGGTTTTGGAACAGGCCTTTCATTTTATTTTTATATTGTAGTTTCGTCAGCCTGGATGAATGATAGATAAAGAAGCAGGAAATAGCGTATCTCTCAGACTGTTTGAAGGAACTAAGTTAGAAATAGTCTTTTACTTCAGGTAAAGTAGGGTTATTGGAATTTAGAATTTGGTAAGAGACTGCTGTATGTAAAGCAGTGAAGTCATTCCTTAACAGGATGGCATTGCAGTGCCAGGAACAAACTTTTCAGTACCTTTTAAGCTATTAAACCTTTGGCAGTATCAGTGGCCTAACAGTGGTGACTGCTCTTTTTAATTTTTATTGTAGTATGGTGACTACTTTCTGGAAGTGAAATGCTTCAGTATTTCACAAACTGAAACAGAAGTGCTTTAGCAAAAGACCTGTAATGTTACCTAAGTGGAAAGGTTTCCACATTCACTTTAAGATAGAATGTTTAATGAGGTGACAAACCATGGTAGTGTGATCTTGCCTATCATCCTTCTCTTCTGGAAAAAAAGAAAAAAAAAATGCATGTTTTCCTTTGGCTTTATTTTTTAGAGCATCAAAGCAGCTCCAAACAGACTCCACGGACTCATCCAAGAGATGAAGATTTTGAAGGGGCTCCATGGAATTGTGATAGCTGCACCTTTCTAAATCACCCAGCACTAAATCGCTGTGAGCAGTGTGAAATGCCGAGATACACCTGAAAATCAGGAAGGGGCTGCATTGGGTTGAAAGCAGGCTCTCAAGCCAACAGCTGCAGGAGAAGGAAACACGGGGAACCTTTCAGTCCATCTGCCTGGCCTTTGCTAGTCAAGAATCTTCATACTGCAAGGGGTGGGAGTAATGTGATAGGATGTTTCTGCTGGTGCTACACTGAAAATGAACTAATTAAAGGTGAAATCCTTTCTTATCCCATTGCAGTGAGCTAAGCAGAAAATGAAACCTGAAAATGTAAAAGGATTAATTTTGAGATGAATGTATACAGGAAAGCAAATAACTACTGGTGTTTAGTCCTGTGGTTACAGTTACTGCTTAGTGGCTCAAGAAAAAAAAGAAAAAAGGCCTTTTTTTTTTTTTTAAATATATAAAATTATAGGATTCTTAGTAATGGTGTGAAATACTACACTTAACCAGAAACTGAAGAGCCAGAGCTGACTTTAACCTGGCCACAGCTAGCTGGAAAACAAAGGCTCCCTGTGCTTCTAGATTGTGAGCTACTGAAAAAAGGAGACAGGTAAATGCAATGATAAATTTTATAATGTATGAAAAACCAAGGAGAAGGGTATTTGTAATGCTGCTTTTTTTCAGGGTAACTTATGTCTACAAAAAAAAAATTGCTGTTTGAAATAGTAACCTAAGGTGACTAAATGAGATACCGTATGAGTGTTACAGAGAGTTTAATCAGAGGTAATATTTTACAATCCCTTTTGCTTGTACAGTGCTCACCTGGCTGTGTCAACACTGGTAATAAACTAAGAATGAATTCTACCATATTACACACAAAACTACTGCTGCATGCTTTCATTAGGCCGTTGTGTTTCAACGCTAAAAGTATGCTTTTATATGCAACAATCTTCAAAGCCTGTGCTGTGTAGCAGCACAGCTACATATGCCAAACATAGATTACTCCAAATTCAGTTTGGAAGACTTGAGCTCAGCCATGGTTGTGTATGAGAAGAGTTTTACCCAGTTCCTTAGGCCTTTTCAACTTCCAATTTGTGAAGAATTCTTCATGTTTACAGCACAGAAGGTACTTTGTGCCCCAGTTCAGAGTTAGCTGAAAAATAATTCATGAATTAGCTCTTCAGTAAAGATTTATTTGCACATTGTTAATAAACCAGCCTGTATGAAATAGCAGATGCCACATCTTGAAAAATTACACACCGCATTCTTTTTATTTTGTTCAGGAAATACTTGCCGTAGGTTGAAGAACACAAGACTTGCAACTGAAAATCACACTGGTACTTTCATGCATACGAAACACTGTATTATAAAAGTGATGTTCAATTTGTTTGAATGCTTCAGGTTGCTGTAATAAAGCACTCAATACTTGTGAAATCGAACTTGGGTTTGGGCAGCTGAATGATTATGTTACACACTGTGCGACTGAGTAGAATGTTCTTGTGTACTGGTGAGAAGCTGGTACAGTGCTTTTGAGTTTTTTTGAATCTGATTCTTTGTCAAGAGAATACAACCAAGCATGTCAGCTGAATCATGGTAATTGACTTTGCAACTGTGAGGCAAAATGTGCTAGCTAAAATTTAGCAGAAGACTACTTCATTTTAAATAATTTCTAGCTCATGGCAGCCACATCCATATGGTCAGTTATCACAGTTCTCTTGACGTGTGGTAACAAGTTAAGCTATGGTAGAACAATCATGTGTCTGAATCCTTTTTTAAAATAAAGCAGCTATTATAAGGGGTGGGTGGAAGAAAACTCGACTTCACTGCTCAATCTGGTGTCTTCTCTTGCTACAGTTTATGAAGGTGACAGTAAAAACCAAATTGTGATCTTAGATGAGGAACCAATATTTTTATCTTGCATTTTTTTTTTCAGTATGTTCTTGTACTAATTAAGTCTTCATCATGATCTTAAATAAGCTAAGAGAACTTCAGCAATCAGTGTGCACCACTGACGAGCAAAACAAAGTCAAATGCATCAGAGCTAGTTTTCCTTCCTTCCTAATGATATATATTACTGTGTGGGGAGCTCATCATGTGTAGAAAGGAGTAAAAAAATCAGTGTCAGTTGAAGTTAGAAAGTAAATACTAATTTTGGTCATGTAGATGGACAGTTTGACAAAACTGAGATAACTGGAAAACAGATGAGCAGAAGCATTACACCTAGGATGAGCAGTGCCACTGCTGGTATCAGCTGTATAATGAATTACTCAAAACAATACCAGTAACTTCATGACTTTTCTATTGTGATGCCTTTGCCTTTGTATTATTTGAATTTTCTGTTCATTTGTACTAATGCTGAAGTTCTAGAAGCATTTGTTTTTGCTGGAAATACAAAATGATAACAACTGAAATGAGAGTTAGGAAATGAGAATCAATACAGTTGTGCTGTTTTCAGACAGAATAAATGCTACTTTTGAAGGGGGACAGGGGAGGAATATATGCAGTCCAGTAATTCCCTGAACTGTAGTAACCATAGAGACTTGGAGTATCTTAGTAGTAGTTTCACCAGAGGAAGAGAAGGAAGGCTGCCATGACAGCAAAATGCTTTTTGGAAGACTGAATGATTGCAGTTAAATTTCAGATGAATTCCTTCATACCAATAATATTACTCTAGTTTTTCAATTACTCTCATTTTTGATTGTACAAGAAAAACACCCAACAAATGCTTCTGTTCTTTTCATGTAAATGCACATCCTTAATAGTAAAGACTTTACATGGTGCTTGAATATTTCTAGTTTGGAATGTAAATTATATTTTGAATATCGGAAGATCCATTTTCCTTCTGAAAGCAGGTGGCGCTGTACACACCCCAACTGAATTGTAGATTATACCAAAAAGGTTGGTTTATGTAATATTTATTGAATGCACATAAAACCCTAATGTCAGCTGGCATACGAAATGCACTGTATTGTATAAAATGCGCGCGTGTGTGTGTGTGTGTGAATGGTGGGATGCTGATGCCATTGTGTTGAGTTAACGCACTACTTGTGTTTTGTTAATTTTTTTCTTAATGACTGAGTTTTCCTTCAACCATGCTACTAGACTGATAGAATTTGTAACTGACTTGGACATTCAGATATTCAAAATTACTTCACTTTTCATGGAAATTTTATAAAGCTTATTTTGTATTTACCGTGCTATTAAGAAAAATTCCCTTTTAATTATAGAATACTACTGTAGTTCTTTAAAAGTTTATTTAGAGTGGGGCTTGTGGAAAATGATTCAGAATATAGTAAACCAAAAGAAATCCTGAACTTTGGATCTGGTTTTAATTTTATGTAATTATTAGACTTCTTATGGGAGAAGAGGAGGAAAGGGGTGGGAAGTAAAGCAAAAGGAAGTCCTTTGTAAAATGTAGTCTTAGATCAGATTGAATTGTGTATCTGTGTGTCTGTGGTATGTGTGTGTTTCCCTTGAAAAATGGGAGGTGTGGTGAAAAGGTGTAATAATTCTTAAAAGAGCTGGTCTCAGTACTTTCTGATTATGATATGCTACTAAATCACATTTAAAGAAAATCCAACAACTTTTCAGTTACTTTATCCCAATCTCTCATTTCAGTTTCTAAGTACTTTTACATTTAATGTTGATTGTAAAACCCCTTGAAACTGAAATAAAAATACTTGAGTTGAAGTGGGGACAAAACCAAATCAATAAAGAATGTTTTAAAAAAGAATGTGAGAATATTAAATACGTTGAAAACAAGCTTGTCATCAGGATGATAGTTTTTGTTTTAAAATTCAGCGATATACCCTAGAATGTGAAAATGACTTATCCTGATGAGAAGTGGATAGTTGGACATAAGCAATTCATCAGCTTGTTTGGTACCACAGAATTTACATGCTCTGTACTACAGTGACTCTAAATCCCGTAAAGAAAGGCAAATGTGTACAGGTATCACATCTCATAGTCAGTACTGTTTCTATGTGCTGCTGCATTTGTTTCGTTTCAAAACGTCAATATTATACAAACCCAGACATGACTGAATTCTGCCAGACTTCTTCAGTTTGGAGCTTTCACTGCTGTTTATGTCCATAAATATTAATGCAAATATTTTTCTTGGGTTTTGAATAATCAGAAATCAGTGGAGTTAATGAAATATTATAATTCTGGATTTTCACCTTTGAAACCGATTTTAAAGGAAACCCGTGTTCTTGAAACTTATGTATTTATGGTGACACCAGTGTATCTAATCCATATTTCCTGCTGTGTGAAACCCTGTTAAATTTTTTCATTAAAAAAGAAGACACAATCTCGTTTAATCCTGTATATATGGTGTCTGCATTCTAGATTTGTGTATGCTGTGAATGAACTTAATACTAAGAGATGAAATTGTATAAATGCATTCAGAGGCTATGCATGCATGGTACCTCCAGAAAGTGCATACTCCGAGTTGCAGATTCCTGCAAAAATAAATTAATAAAACTAAGCAAGCATCACATCCTGCATTTGTTCTTCTATGTAGTAGGAAACATTTAAAAAGTAGAGCCTTTTTAGCTTTCATAGCCCAGTTATTTCTGGTCTCTCACTAGAGCCCTTAGTGATAGCAAATATGTTTCAGAGCTCTTGTGGGTTTCTTTTGGTGATTGATATAATTCTCATTAGGCAATTGTTGAACATAGAACTGGGGTGCAAATCCTGTCTCTGTGAAGGTAGACAGCTTTTATAAGTGGGAGTCCCATTTAGATGATTATATTCTGTGAAGTCCCTGGTGTAGAAACAGGATGTAGGATGTTCAGAGTGTGAAAGTGAGCTCATCACTTTTCTCTTATTCTGGAATGGAAAGCTTTCTCTGCTCCAGCAGATGGTCACTTTTTGGTTTGGAGCCTTCAATGCAGGCATTCCTGCTCATGCTTGATTGTAGTATCAGGATTACAAAAATTCCAATCAGCTCTTGCAGAAAGGCACTGCTCTAGGAGAGGATGGAGAATTTGAAATGCATAAATCAGTTTGCAGGCGATTTCATTAGTGTGTCTTCTCAATTATCTTGATTGCATCAGCTTGCCATAATCTAAAACTTGGAAGCTGTGCCTCAGCTGCGTTTTGTTCACATGCAGTTTCAGTCATTAAACACATTCTGGTCTAACAAAACCACTGCAACTTTGTGTTTGGGCTTTTCTCAGCAAACGTATGTAAGGATTTAGTTTTGCATTCCTTTTGCAAAATTGAATTTATGAAAAAATTTAGGATAGGTTTGTGTTTTAATCAAGCATTTCATTAACTTTAGAAATTACTGCAGTTGAAACTTAATGTTTTGACACGTTTCAAAGCTTTAAACAAAAGTTAGAAAATGTTGAGGTACCTGTAAAATGTATGCTGATGGAGAACACACAAAGGCAAAAATCACTGTGTCTAATAACTGTCTTCTGTTTTGTTGTTTCCCTGATCTCATGAGGAGCATCTGCCTGGAATAGCTGCATAAACCTGGTTAGTTTTTTCATAAGAACTGCTTGGTTTTGACAGTACTGCACCTTGTCTTAAACCTGTGGTGCTTAGAGATTTGTCTTGGTGAGTACTCCAGCAATAAAGTGCTGCTGCTGCTTCTGATCAGTCACAATGATCTATAGTGCTGGGTAAGTACTGTGTATTCTTTAACTGCACCCTTTGTGATTGTAAGTATACTTTTAGGAAGGAGGTGACTAAGGTAACTGGTTTCACCTAACAGCTGGATGCAAAAGTTTGTATACAAAGTGGGTTATCTGATGTTTAGTGGAAATCTTGTAAAGTTGTTACAGAACGGGCTATGTTACTTTTTAGATAGGCAATCTGTGATTGTGACATGTTCTAGTTTGACGTAAAAATCAGGCCAGACCCATAGAATCATCTTGGAGGAGTGCCACTATTTTTTACAAAGTATTTTCTCTCTAGGAGCAGTGATGTTTTGATTTAAAGGGAAAAAAACAAAAAGGGCATAAAATCTTCACTCTACATCTTTTTTTCTAGTTGGGCAAGACTTAAACCCTTGAATGCAAGTATTTGCTGATTTTGCAGGATCCATTTTGAATATTCTGACAAATTAAGTGTCCTTTACTCCAAAGCTGTGGTGATCTTGCTGTAGTTAGTGAGGGCTCCCTTGCTAGTTTTGCTTTTTAGAACCAAGAAAGTAGATACAGTTCTGTTATTATTTGGAAACAAGAAGCCTCTGAATGAAGAATATGAAACACAGGTGCTACTTGATTTTAGACTAAAAACTTCATCTTTCTGGAAGTGTTTTAGGAAAATAGGGATGTGGAGGTGTTTTTAGGAAAAATGTAGAATATTTCTGGAAAAAATTGCTAGGTGAGGGAAGTTGTCATAGATTTAAAGTGATATTCTAGTTTCAGACTGGTACAGCTTGTTGGTATGTTGTATAACTGGTACTGAATTCTGGCACTGGTTATGAAGTCCAGGAGTAGTAGCAGCATGCCCAAAACTGCTGGTATACAGCTGCTCGGCTGAAACAGGACACATGGCATCTTTGGGAAACATTTAATGGCCACATACTATGGCCCTGTGTCTTGTGCTTGGATGTACAGCCAGTAGGTGACACTGGGCTGCCTACCCTAAATCAAAGTCACAAGACACAGCTCAATGAATAGTTAGCACAAGTGCTCAAGGGGTCTCTGCTGGTTTGTTCTCATGTGTCCTGAAACAGCTTTCCATATCCCTGGCATTGGGGATTATTTCTCACCTGGAATTTTTCCTGTTTTAAGTTTGAGGCTATTCAGTTAATTCCAATGATTTGACAAAGCTGGAGTTGCTTTTGGCAGAGTAAATTGGTCTTTTTGCAGATTATCTCATGCACTGGAGAGTGCCTAGTGTGACTGCCCAGAGTCTCCATCTGTGTGTGGTACTCTGTGGACCTAGCCATCAAAGAAGAGAAAAAAAACAGTCAAATACACTTTCCAGGCGGATACAAGCAGGGTCTGAGAAAGCTTTGGAGGGAATGCCTTATGTCTTTATGATGATTTGTGAATTCTTTCCCCGATCAGATTTCTGTACATGCTTTGCTTGCTTCATGCTGAACAGCTGTGGTGGTGAAAAGCTTTGGTCATCTCATCACTGCAGATACTGAAGCCTGATGGAGTGGTTTAGCTGCTGCTCCAGGTAGCTGATTTTAACTTGATTGTTTTTCCCCTCCCCCCACATTTGTCTCAAATGATTGTTCATAAGCCAAACAGGTATTCTTTTCTCTTTTTTTTTTATTATATATGATCATGGATCTGTCACTCATCATTATCTTTCAAACTGAAATTTATAAAGCTCCAGTGAGTCGGTAATGAGCTGTCTGTATGTTCACACTCTTCTTTACAGCACAGATACCTCAGGTCAGTGTTGTACCACACAGAAAGAGCTTGCTAAGTACTTTATATATCTATAAAGCAATCTTAAAAAAACACATAGCATTTTGAAACTTGCCTCAGGCTTTACTACTCTTTTTAATGAGTCTGAGAAGCAGGTGGTCTGACTTGATCCTGTAGCCCTTTCAAGAAGCTCAATCCAGTGCTGATGAAGTAAGCATTGTTATCTCTGGTAAAACAGCAACTGCCAGACAAAATGTGCATACCTTGTTTTGTACAAGTGAAATACTTGAAACAAGTTTGTTCTTTAAGTATGTATGTTGGCCTTAGTTATCAGATGGTTGATTAAATAAAAAGCCACATGATTTGCATGCGGAACATTCTCATCTTGTAGTCCCTGTGTTACAGTACGAGTAAAGGCAAGAGCCATAAATCAGATTTTTATTAAGACAGCGATAACAAGATCCATTTTATTTGCAACTGCAGTAATATTAAACTTAACTGAATGTAGCACGATGTGCCCTTTAAATGTTCTATCATGTTTTGCTAGTTGATTGCCCGTCAGCTCTAGTCCAGGTTGAAATACATCTTGCTTTGGCCAAGGAGGTTCCCCAAGTATTTGATGGTTCCTTGTCTGGGGTTATTTGATGGCAATTTTTTACAAATTATAACTTGCAGGTCTGTAGCAGTTCTTGGTGCAAATGTTCTTGGTCCACCTTGTGAGCATCCCCTTCTCTCCAGCAACACATGTGTAAATGAAGCAGACTTAGATGTTAAAGAATTCAAAGCAGATTAATGATGAATTTTTAAAGATGGCTCTGTGAGTGTCGAACAGCTGTATGCATGCAGGATCTGTCAGGAAAAATAACCTTTATTGCTGAGACGTTATTCTGAGATGTTATTCCATCTGGAATAGCAGTTGATGCAATTTGTATCCCAGTGCAAGAGCCTCTGTTCATGTACAACTTCAGGTGATTTCCCCCTCCAAATTTAATCTTTCAGAAAGGCAGAAAATGGGTTAATTGTATCAATATGCTGTTTCGACTGCCTTTTTCCTAGGTTGCTAGTTAGCCTCTAAGTTTGGGTTTCCTCCCACCTCCTCAGTGGGACTGAGGTGCAAAGCCTTAACATCTGTGATTCCTTAAAATGTCTATTTTTACTAATAAATCCTTAGGAATTCTGCTCTTGTTGGAGGTTGACTATTTCAAATCCAACTTATGTGTTCTCGATAGCTAGAACTGGGAAGCAAAGGTCATTTTTCCTTCTTGCCTTTCTCATCTTTCTGATCTGCCTAGATACCCCAGGAAAGAAACGTAACAGTGATGACAGAGTAAAAGCAGGATGCTATGCTAAATGCGACTAAGCTATTTAAGTGTATTATGGTTGTGAGGAATCATCTATCCACGAAGGAGGGAAATATAGATGTTTCCATGAGCTATGAAAGACACCAACTGCGTGAAATTTTCATGTGGTGATACCTGGCTTTAAAAATGAAAGCAAGTTTATTACAGCAATAAACGCAGAGTGTGTAAATCTTTCCCAGTAGCTTTTGAAGCTGTTCCTTAAAACCAGGAGTGAAAGATAGCCACTTTGTGCTTTTTCCAGCTCACTGTCATAACATTTATTCTATGTTAGAAAAAGCTTTGAAAGAAATTCTCTGCCCTGACAGATGAGGGATGTGTTTCTTATCCAGAGAATTAACCTACTGCCTCCCAAAGAAGAATTTTGCCGTGTCTGGGTTTTTCTGACTCCTGCAGGTATTCAGATCTTTATAAAGTTGTGCTGTTCTTCAGCTGCCACATTTTTTTACCTGTTTTTTACCAGCTGCAGACAAAGTTCTCACTAGGCACCTGCGGGTCACTGGTCTGACGCTGAAGACCTGCTGTGTGACAGAGATACATATGTTTAATCTGGATATGTTTAATAAACTGCCATGCCAGTGTCTTATGGGAAGAGGTGATCCCATTGCTGATCCGTGAGGAGTCAGAAATCCCAGGTTCCTCTCTCTTGGGAAGACAAGATCCTCTGATCTTGGTCACCTCTCAGAGCTGCTGCTTGCTTTAATTTTTGGGGCAACCAACCTGAAGTACCCATTTTGAAACCGTGCTGGCCAAAGTGCAGCATCTTATCAATAGAGCTATCTGGACATTTCATGGTGCCCATGTAATGCCTGGTAGCTGACTCTTGCCTTTTTTCCATGCCCAGCCAGAAGGGAATATTTTGGAGCTCAGTTCTAGCTGTGTGCATGGGTCCTGCTGAAATGAGGACCCTTTATGTGCATCTGGTTTAGTAAGTGTGTTTTAGCAGATTAAGATTTTAGTGACGGAACATTTGATAAACTGCAGTCAGTTGCTATTTTAATTCATAACATTCAGTCGTCAGGGGTGAGAAGAGTCAGATGAAAGCGAGAAACATCAAGAGAAAAATGTAGTTGTTTATGTGAAATTCTGCATTCAGGGCATTGTGATTAACTTTTCAGTGGTAGTGGTTCACTAAACTAACTTAAAGGTTAAAAAAAACTCAAAAAGAAGAGAGTGGGGAAACTTGAAATATGAGCATCTTCCTCTCAACCTGAAAACATCAGAGAGATGCAGTGTCAGTCATGTGCAACAGCTGTATGAGCCCACAAAGTTTCTTATTGCCCTCTGATTAGGAAGGCCTACCCACGTGTTGCCCAAGTCTGAGGCTTGCTGTGGGTTTAGCTCTGTAATTTTTTCCACTTATATTCATTTGGTTTCTTCTCATACTGACAAGTTCTTAAATTACTGAACACTCACTGAGCCATCACCTGCAAGCAGGAAAAATGCTTTTGGACCATAAGCATTTCATGTGTCTTGTGGATAAGACTGGACATGGGAGACAAGCTCCACTCATAGTGGGAAGAGAGTGGTTGTGCTGTCTTGGTGTAATCTGTTGTAGTGCATTATCTTTGGTTTACCAGCATTTGAAAAATCAGAAATGAGAATTCTGCAGCGCATTAAGACCCCTCATACGCTGCAAGAAGAGACACAGCCTAGATTGAGGTTCTGAATGTCACACCATCGCTGAAAACCCCATTGCTTACTTTTTCCCTTCTTTTTTGAGTCATTGTTTAAAAAAAAGTAAGGTGGCCCCATGTGCTGCACTACTCCTAAACACTGCAGGAAGATGCACTAGTAGCACTAAATCTACATGACTTAGTTTTACCTGCCAGCTTGGATGGGCTAAGATGCTGGTAAACCCCGATGTTCTGTCACAGTGTACCTCTCAGTGGTCAGGTTATGTTTATACCCACATTGCAGTAGTACAGAATTTCTGACAAGTTGATCCCAAAGCCCTTTTGAAAGATTTCAGCCATTCCCTGCAAAGAAGTGTGTTATCTGAGCACTGAATCAGTGGCCCAGTCTTCCAGGAGGAGGAGGAGAACGGGATAGAGAAGGACCCAGGAGCATGAGTTGTGTGGACAGGGCCGCAGTTACACCCTGCTGTACATCTGTTGGATTTATCACCCTGGCAGATTGTGAACGCAACAACAATACAAATGAATCTCAAATTATGTT
This sequence comes from Agapornis canus, assembly GCA_036873685.1. Taxonomy (NCBI): domain Eukaryota; kingdom Metazoa; phylum Chordata; class Aves; order Psittaciformes; family Psittacidae; genus Agapornis; species Agapornis canus. The sequence goes on from JBAFWW010041721.1 coordinate 17,556, forward strand.
GTTGTGATGCACCAACTTCTGAAACACAACATTTAGCTATTGTTTGTCACCTTCCAGTTTGTGGAGTTTTGGAGTTTCCTGCGGTGTTTTTCCACTGCAGTTAAATCACTGAATTTAGCAAAGGAAAGCTACCTACAGAGGGAGTACTCATGATATGAGCCACAAGATGGGTACTCCTATCTGATTTGTCTTTACTTTAACCTGGTACACAAATATTGGTAATTTCACTTGGTGTTTACCTGCCGTGTAGGCAGGCTATTTAGTAGATATGTGTGTGTGTGTGTACATACATAACTATGACAGATAACACAGTTTGCTGATAGCTTGTAGCTGGTCCCAATAGAGCTGTGCGCTTGCATGCATCGAATTCATGTGTTAAAACGAGAAGAAATGCATTATGGTGTTGAAAAGATAGGAAATCTACCCAAAGGTGTAGTAAAAAATGGAATTATAGCCAGATAATTTTTATTGTAGCTTAGGCAATCTGTCTAAATCTACTAAGTTGTATAGGTTTATTTTTGAATAAAACCAATGAACAAATGCTTAATAATTATTTATAGTTAATTTTTCTTTTAGGGGTACTGGTATAGTAAATTTTAAAGCTCCACAACTTGCTGCACTGTGATTAATCTCTTAAAACCCTCCACACTAAATCCAAGTAAGTGAGACAACAGTTAGAAGAAAAATGTTTAACCAGTGAGGCAGAAATAGAATAAAAGCACATCAAATGCAATTTCAAAACCTTTATTTCAGGAAGATAATTAGGGTGTATGACGCTGAGATGTTGGCTGCAGAGTTCCCAGGCATTGGCATATGATCACACAAGTTCCAGCTCCTCTGTCACGGGCAGGGACACCTTCCACTAGGCCAGGTTGCTCCAAGCCCCTTCCAGCCTGGCCTTGAACACTGCCAGGGATGAGGCTGGCACAACTTCTCTGGGCAACCTGTGGGGCAACCTGTGTCAGTGCCTCACCACTTTTAGAGTGAAGAATTTCTTCCATATATCTACTGTAAATCTCCCCTCTTTCAGTTCAAAGCCATTCCCTCTTGTCCTATCCCTACATGCCCTTGTAAAAAGCCTCTCATCAGCTTTCGTGTAGCCCCTCTTTATGCGCTGGAAATGCTATAACTTGTAGTTGGAAGACTTATTTTAGGCAAGCTGAGGTTCAAAAGCCTCCTTTTATTACTTGTGTACAACAGCAGCGTTTTGGTTTAAAAGCCAAAAAATTCGCTCTCCCACCTCAACAGCTCTCCGTTACATTTTCCTCTCCCTGCTCCAGTCATTCAGCTGTGGAAGGGCACCCAAACCCAGCACCCCAGCACCAGCATTGCCCTCCGCGTGGCCCCACGTGTTCTTCCAAAGGGCAGGAGCAGGGCTGTGGGCAGCAGCCGCAGCAGTGGCCCCTTGTCCGAAGCACGGGTCAGAGGCTGAGCTGTTGCTGTCTGGCAGCTCCCGCTCAGGTCGTCCCTTCACAGCTCAAGGGAGGAAGGAGAAGGCAGCTGCCACTTTGTCAGGAGCCGGCACAGACAGTGGGCAGCTCCAGCCCACGTCCCCAGCTGCGCCAGCCACACAGCACAAAAAGGGCTTTTGGGAGGCAGAGCTCTGATCCCGAAACAAAGGCCAAATCTGGCATAAGAGGCTGGTGAAAACAGCAGATGGGAAGTTGGGAATTGTCCTGCTCCATGCCACAGTTCTTTCCATACATGGCTGGGTCTGGAAATTCACACAGTGCATTTGAAATTGCTGGGAAAATATGCATTAAAGATGGATATTAAGGCTGTACCCCACTGCCTGGATGGTGGAAGGGATTCTGACACAAAATTTGAATCTAGTCCTGTGTCTCCTCTAAAAAGTCTTTTCTGCTCCTCAGTAAAAACCTGATTTTCCTGACCCTATGGATCTGGAGGTTGACATCCTTTGTCCTCTCCCTCACTTGTACCCTAAGATCATCTGTAAAGTGGGCTGTCAGCTAGGCTTGACCACAGTATTTCTAATGCTGTAGTTATCACTAGTTTGTGACTCATGGATTGGTCAAACACCAGAAAGCTTTGCTTTTGTCCTAAGGCAGTGCCACTGGTTCCCTGCAGGGCTGTGCCACTGTCACCCCATCCCAACATGTTTCCTCTCCCTGCCCGTGCAGCCTGGCTGTCAGTGGGGGTTGTCCCGTTCAGGCTTCTCTTTCCATTCAGCCCTCCTGCTGCTCGCTTCAAATAAATAGGAACCAGAGCTGTTTCCCTTGGAAGAGACCTCCAAGGATCATCCACTCCAGCTGCCAGACCACCTGAGAGCTGGCCAAAAGTTAAAGCATGTTAAGGGCATTGTCCAAATGCCTCTTAAATACCAACAGGCTTGGGGCATCGGTCACCTCTCTAGCAAGCCTGTCCCAGTGTCTGACCACTTTCCTGAGAAGAAATGCTTCCTAGTGCTGGTCTTTACCAGTTTTAATGAAACTAAAGTAGGAAAATGGGAAGTCTTAAAAAAATACATAAGAGCAATGGAAAGATGTTTGCCTTCAGTCCATCCAAATCAATTTATCCCCCACACTGGGGATGAAATAACTGTGAGATTACTGGGACACAGGCTCAACTGAACTGTTATTTTACTATAGTTTGGTGCAGAAGTTTACGCTCACAGAAAGTCATGACCTCAGTATCAACCCTGCAATGGCATTTTTCACACCACAAAAAAAAGCTTCTTGCACAAATTGATTTCAGTAAAGTACCTCAGGATGAGGCCTAAGGAGTATGTTTCAAAACCCAGCTAGAAAGGAAGAAAAGAGCTCACTTCCTCCAAAACTTCTACCGCAATCCAGTTTGTCACAGGAATGCTCTCTGTGTTACTGACCCAAATTAGAACATCTTGGAAAATAAAGAGCAATCTCACTCTAATTCCTTATGAAGCTGTGAAGTCTGGATCATGACTTCAAAATGAAAATGAGCCTCGAATGTCATAGCCTCTGCTTTTGCTAGGCCCATTTAAAGAGAAACAATAGCTGTGATAGGATCTGTATCAAAAAAAGAACAAGCCCAGACCTAAAAATGAAGACCTGTGCACAAGGTGCCACCCAACAGACAGCTCCGGAGTGTATCCTTTAACCTGAGCCATGGGATATGTTTGAGAAGCTGCCCCTGAATTAGTATGGGGGAAACCTGGCACCTGGCTGGGTGTGTTGTGTTCACAGAACACAACCATTCTATCAGGCCTCAGAGAAAACACTGCTCTTCCTTTTTATCCATGGGTTTGATTCTGCGAGGTGCAGACATCTTGCGTCTTCCCAGTGACTGTGGTGGCAACTGGGAATCTCCGCACCCTGTGGAGCTGGGCTGGCTGATACAGGATGATCCGCTATCAGAAGCATTGCTGGGAAGCAGCAGTTAACAGTGACTAAAATAGCTTAGACATCCTTCTTTTTAAATTGCCCTGGTTTCGCTATTTTCATAAGTCATCTGAAGATACCTGAATTTATCATTCAGGTATCATTTATCATTAACTGCCCAAAACAGCATAGATCCACATAACACGAGTAAAACAATTTAATGGGAACTACCTTGTACTGATTTGGATGGATGCTAATCCTTAACTTTACAGGAGTATTCATGGGAATGCAATAACTGATGTCCAGCATTTGTTCAATGTGTGTTCTTACAATATCTGAACTAGAGTACTAGAGATTGCAACATAGAGTACAAAGGTATTAGACCAGAACATAGTTTTATTTACTTATAGAAGCCAATTTCATTTTACAGGAAAGTACAGAGTAAATCAGCACTAACACTGGTGCAATTTCTTCTTTTTCGCACCTTAAAACGCCTTTGCAGCAGTGGAAATTCAGTGAAGAGTTAACAGAAAAGGTCTCTTTGGTGTTCATGTTCCCAGTTCCCTTTTTAGTAAGAAAAAGCATTGTTTTGTCCACATCTTCTACAGATTTCAATGCATCCTTTTCAATCTATTGACAGTCAATCTTGTTTTGATGGTTTGGGTTGGTTGGGAAAGGTACTATAGACGCAAGTCCAGGCACAACAGAGAATAAATGGCAAAATCTGCTGCCAAAGCACAATGCTCACTTTACCGGGTAAACAAGGCATTTAGAACAAAGCTGAGCATCATCAAAGTAGATAGCAAATACACAGCAGTCCATTTATTTGCCCTTTCTCTCTATCAGAAAAAGTGACCATTTGAGGATCCCTATCTGAATACCCATTATCTCCAGAACAGAACAACAGAAATAACCACTTCCTTCAAAATTAATACCAAATGAAAATGTACAAATTGGATTTCCCCACACAGAATTAATGTAGCCAGTTGAGCCTTGCTTTATTCACAGGATCCAGGCAGAGCTATTTGCTGGTCCCTTACCAGGTACCCCCAAGCCATGTTAAGGGCTTACCCACTGCAGTGCTGCACAGCACTTCCTAGCCCTTCCTCTTGTTCATACAGTCAGCATTTCTAGTAAATTTGATGTGAAATGTCAGGATTTATACCTACATTCCTGAAACAATTAGGTTTTTCTTTGGTCTCCCAGCACAAGTATTTAATCTCTATTGAAGAAAAAGGGTTATCTGAGGCAGTTTATCCTGATCTTGGTAGGCAGTTAAAGGAAAAGCTGAAACAAAGTTGTAAAGCAGAACTAGATAGAAGGCTTAACTGGGGAATTTCCTTGTTCCTGCTGTGTGTTTAATACTCAAAGAAGACACCTTTTTCCCCATGAAGCAATAAAAGGAAAAAAAAAAGAGCATAACTAAGAAAAAGTGTAGTCGTGAAGCAGAGAGAGAAATGAAAACCTGGCACTGAAGTGAACATGACCTGCTGAAAGAGAAGAAAGCACAGAGATTGGGTTTTTTCCCTCTGAATAAAAAGCCATGTATTTAGATTTGTAGTGTAATTGAACAAAAGGCTGGCTGGCAATCTAATATAGAAAACTTGTCAAATAAGCGTTGTACAACGGTCAAGTGCTTTGGTTTGCATAAAATAAGGAAAATATGTCCCAGCTCAACATCACCAGAAATTAAGTTATATCTGAATTGATAAAACTGTTAGGAATAAAGTTACTTAAACCATTGTCCTTCCTGAGGCTAGCCTAGTCATCTATCACACTTATTTCCTAGCTGAAGGTTTGATATTACATTACAGTACAGCCTGTGTTGTCCAGAACTTCTAAATAAATGATGTTAAATATTTTTGTGTCGTGAAGCAAAAAATAAAGGCAAGTAAATGGATTTTAAAAGCTAAAAAGTAAAATAAAAAAGGTTTTAAAAAGGGCTGGGGGGGGAAGAAAAGATTTCAAGCATATGCCATGGACTCTTTTAGACACATTGTTGCCCAGCTAAGTAAGCAGCCTGGTGGTCCATCTCCCTCTGCTAAGCCACGCTGCCTCTCTGCAGGCGATTGTAGGGCAAGTCCAGATGCTAACTCACACTGTCCAAGATCCTGACTGCACTTGAGCGGTGACTTCCTGTGCTGACCACTAGCAGGGCTCAGGGCAGCATGGTCAGAGCTGTGAAACTTCAGCATACCTAAACTGGGGCCATGGCATAGCTGCAAAAGAAAATACTTTCCACACCGTAGCTTGAAGGCCTTTTAGTATGTATTAGTTAGAGAACATGAAACCCACATCCGAGAATGTCCTTGTTTGGAGAAGGAAACCATCAGGATTCAATACCTTGTGAAGAACCATCAGTTTCATGAGGGGTAGCCATGGAAGTACTGCTACAACAGGGCTTTGGCTGATGGATCTGCATGGAAAACCAGTGCCCTAAAGTTCACACACAAATGCAGAGGTTATGAAGTTTAATCAGGGGAAGTGGAGATTTTTAGCCATTGGGCTGATATGTGACCAGCATGTTTGCTTTTACAGCATTTCTGGTTAGTCCAGTGTTTATTTATATAGGAGTCCAAGATCCAAATTATAGAATCATAGAATCACAGAATGTATTGGGTTGGAAGGGATCTTAAACATCACCCAGTTCCAACCCCCTGCCATGGGCAAGGACACCTTCCACTAGACCAAGTTGCTCAAAGCCCCATCCAACCTGGCCATGGGTTTAACATCAAATTGTAATAAAAATCGGGTAACAGTGCAGTGTTGGGTAATGATTAACTGACAAGCCAAAATAACAGAACTTAATAAATGAAAGGTAGATGAATAAATGAAAGGCAACAAAAAAAACCCCACCTTTCGTTTCAAATATAAGGGCTGGTGTGCGAGCCCTCACAGGCAATAACAGAAACTTCACATTTGCCATCTGGCGGCTGGAACTCTTCTTCCTTACCTGATATGTGGAACTAATGGTTCTCCAAAAATGAACAGCTGCTGTGACCTTGAATAACAAATATGTAGCTTCTGAGAGTGGTAAAATCCTTAACTTTTCAGGGTTCTTCTATCTAATTCACTAATGACTCAGTAGTGCCTTTCAAAGGACAAATGTAACATAAAAATCAATACTGAGTTACAGAAGTTTTGGTACCTTTCCCATTATTGATTAAAGTCTTTTTAGAATTTAAGGCAATAAAACATTCATTACTTTTTCAAACTTCTTTTTTTCTTTCCTGAAAAACTCTTACTCTGGTTTTGCTGTCCTGTCCTTACATTCACTGGTTTCACTTTGCTTCGGGCACTCTGTATGTCAAAGTGTCTGTGGTGTGAGATACACACCAAGATTTTCCCCACTTAAATTTGTTCTATCTCTTTTACTGACTCTCCTAAAATGACTGCTGGACTGCACTTGCATATTTGTCACTCTCATTCATCAAGGAGCCCAGGCCTCCTGCCCCAGTTGTGAAGGAGGATTAAGCATGCAAATTGTTCAAAGTTGATTTCTTATTCCTTAAACACACATCTAATTCTTTCTTGCTGAATCTGGTGGTAACATCAGAACACAGTTAACCACCTTCTCTGAACTGAGACATTTCTGTGGACCTATGACAGAGCTATGACAACCAGCACTTTGTTCTGGGTGTTGGGTTTTCTCTTTTGTGTTTGCCTTTTCTGAAAAGACAAAGAAGAAATGCACAGTCAGTGGAAAGTAAAATCCCTTCCTGTCCTCCAACTGAAAGATGGAAAAAGCACAGGAAGAAATACAACAAAAGTCATGACTAGACATCTTTTGATTCACAGATATTTATGCATCTTGTCATGTTCTAATTATAAATAAAATAGTGATATACTATTCCTTCATGGGTTTTCTATGAGGCTTTTAAGCTATCAACTGGCAACATGCATTGATAGTTCTGTTTAGTTGCAAAATCAAGGTGACTTGTATTCACAACTCATAAGCAGTGTTCAAGGCCAGGTTGGACAGAGCCTTGGGTGACATGGGTTACTGTGAGGTGTCCCTGCTTATGGCAGGGGGGTTGGAACTAGATGATCTTAAG
>JBAFWW010041721.1:32451-59554 GCA_036873685.1 Agapornis canus
GGGGGGTTGGAACTAGATGATCTTAAGGTCCTTTCCAGCCCTAACTATTCTATAAGCACTTGCTTCACATACCAAATAATAAAACCATACCTGTATATTCCAATATATAGTCTGCCACATCTGCACATCAACTGGGACTTGGTATTTCACATATTCATGAATAAACAAACTATTTCAAAATTAGCAAACAAAATATTGGAGCAGTATTAAAATGTTAAATTAAATTAATATGAATTTTACTCTAGCATTTACTTAACATTTAGAAGTTTGGCAAAGCTTGCATTGTATACACCTGTTTGTTCGTGTAATACCAGCAGTCAAACAAGAACACTGGTAACAGTCAAAGAAATGATAGCATGATCTGAAATCCCTTGCTGGGTATGACAGCCCTTGACAACTCTTGAGTCAGAAATACAGCAGTGAGCTGAAATCCAAACCGAGGTAAGGTAAAACTCATTTACTTTAAAGCTTATGTATTAGAGGGTCACGCAATAGAGGTATCATGTTGCACATGAAGTGTTTTGCACCTTGTTGAAGACTGAATAAGAGAGCCTAAATAAGAATAGCTTGTGTGGGTAATACAAACCTATTTCCTTGGTGGGGGATGGGAAATGCCTTAGAGACTTAATAATACATGTTTTGAAGTTTAACTGAGAGACAACAATCATTATTTAGAGAACGATATTAAAGTTATCATTTCACATTTGCTTCATGATGAAGACAGGCTTCTTGCACATGCCAGATAGGTCACTGCCACCCCTTTTCCACATTGTCCTTAAGCAAAGCCAGACAACTTGGAGAATATCTGATGCCTCCTGCGAGAGCTCTAGAAGCTTTTCTTCTTGTTAAAGCAGTTTCTTCTGCTGAAGAGTCAGTTCTTCACATCTGAAGTCAGATCTGAAGAATCAATTCTTCCTGAAAAAATGAATCAAGGCTGGCAAGCAGCTCTGGCACATTCATTTCCAGAAAATGCTGCCCACAGAAGGTTTATTGGATTCCAGTTATAAGCAGATAGACACTGAAGCCTTTTATGGTTTTTCAAATGACCTTCCTTCATAATGGGGGCAGCACTTGGCTGTAGTATTTGCAAGAAGAAAGTGATGTTGATGCTGAAACATCATGCAGGGGAAGGCATTAATATCTGTGTTATGTATCCTCCCAACTGTAAGCTGACTCCTGTTGTTAGACATGGAATAGTAATATAGAAAGGATTTTTGTGCTCAAAAAATGCAACGACAAATGTTTCATGAATCCTGAGTTCCTCTGTCTCGAGCAGTAAGGTCTATGGCAGGTTTTCAGTAATGTGTTCACCTGCAAGACAACATACAGAAGAAAGACAGATAGGACCGGTGTTGTCAGAAAACTTAGCAAAAAAGAAGTAGCAGAAGTGATACACTCAAACTCATGAAGTTGTTCATGAAGTAGCATAGGAAATATGGGTGCTGTTGAGCGCGCTGACTAACCCATTCTGTTGCCAAAACAAATGGAAGACAACTGTAATGGCTTTAGAGGTGGGAGGAAAAATGCTTGTTTAGACAGTGACAACCAAACATCAATGCCATCCTGTCTCCAAGCTCTTCCCTAGTTGCACAAGACCCAGGAAGTGTATCAGGGGATCAGGAAGCTAGAGCTGCTGGATCTTCAGTTCTCACAGTGCTCCATCCCTGCAGAACTGAAAAGCAATGATGTAGGAGATCCCTCCAACAGAAGTGAATGTCAGAGGAGGAAATACCCAGAATAGCAGCCCATGGATTTAAAGAAAAAGCACCACAAGACAGAAAGAACTTAATTCCAAACCAATTTGGAAATTCAAGGAACCCATTTTTCAGGTTTTGCTAACTACAGTTTAACTGTGGTCTCTTCGGAAGCATGTTACCTTGTCTTTTAGGCTGCTTTGGAGCACCTTGTGGCATCAGTCCCTCTGAAAAACAGAGTATTAGACTAAAGCAATTGGCAATCTGAAAAATAGTCACTCAAACTCCCACTGCAACTGCTTAAAAGATAATCTCTTAAAACTATAACAAGTCAGATAATAGGCCTACACAGCAGGGCTGACTTCCAAAGCAAATACACATATAGGATAACATTGTAATAATGCCAGGTGAATAACGCTGGGTGAAAACTGGTTTATACAAATCAAACTGGTTTTGTCTGCTTGGTTTTTGTAAACCAGTGTTGCCTTTTCCCTGCTCTTCATTATTAGAAGTCTCAAGTCTTCAGCCTGTGCTGGATACAAGTTGTAGCTGACCTACTTGCAGTCCAGCTAAGTCAGGAGGGTACTTCTGATTCAATCACCTGCTCAGAGCACGGTCAGTGACACCAGCACCATGAGTATCTTGAGGGATCACAGACTTTCTGAGTAACCTGCTCCTATCTGTGACTACCCTCAGAGCAAAATAATGTCAGGTTTGAATGGGATTTCCTGTGTGTCAATTTGGGTCAGTTGCCTCTTGTCCTGCCACTGGGCACCACCGAGAAGGGTCAGGCTTCATGGCTGCCTTACTGCCCGCATCAGGTATTGATATCTGAGCTTTCTCCAAGCTGAGCAGTCCTAGATCAATCAGCTTCTTCTATATAACAGATCTCCAGTCCTTGTGGCCCACCATAGGTCTATGTCACTCTCATGCTGGACCCAGCACCCCAGATGTATCTCACCAGGGCTGGTTTGAAAGAGGGTCACCTGTCTTGACCTGCTGGCAACGCTCTGCCTGATGCAGCCCAAGGTGCTGTTGGCCACCTTTGCATCAATTGCTGCCTCATGTTTAACTTGGTGTCCACCAGGACCCCCAGGATCTTTTATGCAAAGCTGATTCCCAGTGGGTTGGCCCCCAGCATGTCCCAGTGCCTGGAGTTGTTCCTCCCCAGGGGCAGGGGTTGCCACTGTCCCTTATTGAACTTCATGTGGTTCCTGCCAGCCCATTTCTCCAGCCTGTCAAGATCCCTCTGAATGGCATGGGAAAATCATTCCAGCAGTGTACCTGTGCCATTTCTGACATCTTAAGGGCTGCTACTCATTTGCCTGTCCTTATCTCTAGGACTAACAACTACTGCTTCCATGAATGCCAGTTAATTCTTATCATTTAAAAACGTCAAAAGAGGTACTGGCCCTGTGCTGCAGCTCATAATGGGACAGCATTCTAATTGCTGCAGACATAGGATTCTCTAGATGGAAAGATTATGGCTTGGATGTCAACACAGACATACAAGCTTTCTTGTATAGAGTCCCAACAACAGACTAGACACTGTATTAGCTTTCATTGAACAAAACTTCTTTTTGCATAGAAATTTCTGATACTGGTTATATTAATAAACTTCTAATCTCATTATATTCTATCCTGATGAATCTTGAAATTTGAGCATGCCCTTGTGCAGCATGGCTAAGGGCCAGGCTGTAATTTTGCCATGTGAAAGGAAGACACAGGAGTCTCAGGAGCAGTGGGAGAAGTCTGATATTAGGTAATAACACATTAGCAAAGGCTGCTGTGCTGATATGTTATTTAAATGCCTCCTTTTTTGGGGTGGGGTGGGGTTTGTTTCTGACTGATTTTGATACAGGGGACTAAAGCCTTTGCAGAAAATACAGATGAAGGCCATAACCTTGGTATAATTAGGCAGCACTAGATGTGCAGAATATGATCAGAAGCTACAAAGAGAAGAACAAGAACCAGGCACGCACATATGTGCCCTTAACATACATACATACGCCCATGTTTCTTTCTTAAAAAAAACAGGAATACCTTATTCTGCTGGCTAGTGCCCCCAGCAATGTTTTCTACTTCATGATCATTTCTTCTCCCAGCTCATAATGGCTTTTTAATCTACACCAATTACTGGACAATGGTACAAGACCAAAAACCTTTTGGTGTACTGGTCCCACCAAGCGATGGTGTTCAAGGCCATTGGGTAAAACCTGTGTTACAACTGTGTCCTTCTTGTTATTTTACTTGTATTTTCCTGCTTTTTCCTGAATATGCAGGGACTTGAGGAAATGTAACTTTTACTTGCATCCTTGAAATGGAATATATCCCTGAAAAGCAAAGGGCAGTACTTCACATAGGCAATGCGTGTATCTGAGCAAGTTGTGGCCTGTGTATAATACTGAAAGAGGGAGCCTTCTTGTTTAACACGTGTCAAAGTACACTGATGCCTCATGTAGAAAACATGGATGTAAATGCATCTGAGAGAGAATGTGCAAGAATAAAACAACATCAATTTATTTGTGGTATTTTAATACCAAGTTAACACATTTCTCAAGTAAAAGTTTAGAAATTGGTAATTTATAGAAAAAAAATAAATCACAGCTTCACAAAAAGCTAATTTCCAACAGTTTGTCCCCTTCCTGCCAACATGCAGCTTACAAAATACTTCAACTGTGTTGGTAGAAAGTTAACAGTGGTGTGAAATTCTTAAAAATATTTGCAACAGCAATTGAAAATAAAATTATGATTTTTACTCAGCGAGAAACTAACAGGAATTGTGTTTCCCAGTAAAAGGTAAGTCAGAATAGCAGCAACCCCCCCCTCCTGCTTACTATGTGCTACCTTTCCCTCTGCCACATCCACCATCAGCAAAGGCAACACTTCAACATCAATCATTCCCAGATTCAATACTTTGTTGCTCTTGGCAAGAGGTCATACTGGAAGTCCACTGCTTGAGATCTGTGCTGCTCTCACCCTATGGGCTCCAAAAGCTGCTGCTACTCCTGCCCCTTAGGGTGAGGTGGGATCAGCAACAGCCCAGAGTAAAAGTAGGAAGTATAAAGATTTTCATGGTCATTTTTCACTCTTTCTCTCTAGTAAAAACTGGGAAACCCAGAAATTTTAGTTGTCACACCTCACATTTGAGTATTTACAGGAGATGCAGGGTTTCAGTGAAGTTATTACATTTTTACCTGTGCACAAAAATTCCCTCTGTTGAATTTATACAAGCAACCACAAGATGAAAAATGTTTCTTCTCTACCTTTTGAATTAAAAGTCACATTTTCAAAGGTCATTGCACTTGGTAATAGAAAGGCAATTATGCATTTTACATTAAATATATTATACAGACCTGAACTTCTGTGCAATCCATTGCTTCAGACACATGTATATTTAACATCTTTTTAAAAACTAAGCCTCTAATTATAGTTTAACAAAGAAAAAAATGAGCTTTGCTAAAGACTATTTCTTTTTAAAGACAAAACTCTTTATGAACAAACACACACAGAGAAACACTTCCTTTAACTCCTAGTGCATTTAAACACCTTTGAAATTCTTTGTGTTGTTCCCACATTTAACCTTGCTATCATTCTATACTATATAAGGACACATTTTCTCTGACCTAACCAATAAGGCTGGCATTTGTCATGCTGTTGGTACAAATGAGAAAGCTGAAGATAAAATGATTTATTGCCTCACTCCTTTACCTGTGGAGGACAAGAAGTTTCAAAGGGGATGCAACTCAGTTGTCATGCATGTTGCCTGTGAATTCCAGTGGCCTGTTTCAGGTGTCAAGTACAATTTAGGTTGCCCCAGCAAATTTTGCAACATTTAAAATTTGCAACTATTAAAAATATGGATGTGAAAACTGAAAGGGAGATTTTGGTCCCAGAGATACTACTAAATGAGACCAAGAACTAAAGCAGTAATATTTAATTTGAAGTTGAACTTCTTGAAGGAAAACTAAGTTAGCTTCAACTTTCAAAAGTTTAGTGAATAGTCACTAAAATATCCTTAAGCAGGATGACAGAATATTCAAGAGAAGCGCATTGTACACAGTAGTTTTAAGTTACCAGTTGCTGGGGGCCAAGAAGCTGTCCTAACAATATGACATATCAAAATTGTCTTTCCAACTAACAGAAAAGCGCAAGAATGTAGAACATGACCTTAATAAAAATACCTACTTACTCCTACCTCTTTTAAAGGAACAGCACAGAAACTACTGTCTTAAATACTCATAAGGGACAAACTGACTACTTACAGAAGCCAAACCAAACTTTTAAACTTTGTAACTGATCATTTCAACAGTACTCTGTGGAGCACATCAGCAACCTCTTCATCGCCAAACTGGTGGCAGTGTGCAACAGGTAATAAGTTTTGAGCTAGTTTTTTAAAGGTTTATACCACTGAAGGTGTTTTAGACCAGTGGTCACCACAATGAAAAATCTTTGGCAACCATAGACATATAAAAGGTAATTTACAGCAGCTGGAAGAACTGTGATGTTTGCGAAGTTCTTCAGTGCATCATTAACCTTCTGCAGTGTGCTGTATAAAGAATTAAAACCCCAAAGGGACAGCTAAACATCTGACATTACTCACAAGTTGCAGTGTTTTGTTGTACCCACTTTCTCAAAGCTAGGCCTTGTGAAATTTTAGAGGACAATGTAAGATAGTCGATGCAAAGGCCTCCAGTGCAATTGGAGTTGATTGGGAAGGGAGCAGAGCAATGAAGGGCTGAAGACTTATGTTTCAGTGTACCACTGGGATGTTACTCAGAGAATGGCAACATATGGATTCATGAGTGGATTTAGTCATACAAACGGTATAATCACACTGGTGGTGGGATCTCTTCAGACAACAAAACAAAAAGAAACAAAAAAAAACAAAAGAAAAATCAGCTGCATCCAGAGAATCCGCTAAGTGGTCTCAATTACCATTACCTTAAACAAGAAAGAACATACATTAGTAACATAGAATTTATTCTAAACCATGAATAACACTCTAACACAGCTGAGCTATATGAAGAACTCAGTATAATAATCTATTTTTTCCAATTAATGCAATTATAAATTAGATATATCTTGTGACATTAGATAAGCCAGCACTTACATTGTGTGGGATGTGAATGTAGTAGAAGAGACCACACACTTACAGTGGGTAAATTTTTAACAAGTACAAGAACTGATGGAAGGTACCCTAAACTTTTTTTTCTAAATATGAGCTCAGCTTTCCAAATTTTGGGAACTGTTATTGCAGCTAAGGCTTCTTTAAGGACCCTTCCAACCTGAACCATTCTATGATTCTATGAATGCAGTAAGTTCAATTCTATGAACCTGCAGAACTGCATAGTGATCCCTATATGTAAATTACCATGCAATTTGGCAGTATCTATCACAGCACAAGAAACTACAAAGGAAGAACAGAATCTTTAAAAATAACTCTAAAGGGTATTTAAGCAGGAACAATGTAGTATTATTATCAGCACTGACACCTTGTTCTGTGACAATAAAGTCGAAGAATTTTCTACCCCGATGTCACGTAAGGTCTTGTATATAGCCAATCCCCACTTACACCTCTCTTAACAGATGTCAGTTTAAACATGCAAAGGCATTTCTTTTTAGCCTAATAAAATATAGCATCACTTTCAGTTAACTCCCACCCCCCATAGAGTTACAGCTACAGCTCTCAGATGTCCACTTCCAAAACTACTGTGAAAAAAAATAACAATCTTAGCATAAGGACTCCAGCTGCTACATACACCTTGCCTTAGCAGTGAAATAAAACTAAATATTGGCCATTTCTCCCCTGGGAGAGAAGAAGAAAGAAGATCATAAAATAAGGGACAAGTAAATGAGCTAATTTTGATGAAATCATGAAATGTTAACATGAAATGCAGTATTCTTCATGTCAGTCATCAGGTGCTGCATGAAAATGCAGTTAGTTTAGAAATTCTGTAAATGGGTTTTTGCCATGTTAGTGTTCTCTGTTCTGCCACAGCAGATTCTCCCTTCGCATTTCAGTAACTGTTAAATCATGGCCCTGCCCTACAGAAGCACATTCAACAACAACAGCACTGTTGCCATGCAAGACTTACTGCTGTTTCAGCATATGAAGGATGAATTCAATCCTCAGTAGATTCAATCCTCAAACCTACTAAACTGATGACTGTGTTGGAGTTCCAGTGTTTCAGCAAAAGATAAAAAAATAACAAATTAATTAATGGTGCTCCTGTAGTGACTTAGAAGGCAACTCTGGTCAGCTAGATCCAGCTTTTAAAAGCAAAAGGACATTTACCAGAGCAAACATCTAAGTGGGAAGCAGCCCTGCTCCAACCAGCAACACAAATTCTATTTATCATGGTCTACCCTAACACACAGCTTAGCAAAACTACAACCTCTACGTAGCATCACTGATGGTATTCCTTTTTAGACATAATTTTTAAAACAGTTCAGGGCTGGAAACTTCTGGCAACTTCTCCTGTCCCCAGGCTTACCATGTAAGTAATATACCAATATACTGGTATATAAAGTAACTCTAGTGGTGTATATAATAATTATATACATACGTCTTTTATCAATTTACTGTTATTAAGTTACTGTTATCTGAACACAGCAGCAAAAATGGGTTCTGAAGGCCAGAGTGACTTGGTATGAGTGTCTTTTCCACTTGTGAGTCAGAAGGGTGCTGACCAGCTTAGGAAGGGAGAACAACAAAAAAAAGTTGATACGTTCCAGCAGCACAATTTTAGATATTTATATGCAGGTTACTGATTAGTTGTTTTAAAAAAGCAATAAACCCAGAATTTAAGTTGCTTATCTGCCCACTTAACATTGAACTTATTATTATTTTAGGTATCCTCCATGTAGTGAAGACCCTGACCTGGAATTAATGTTCAAATTGCTGAGTTCAGCTTGTTAAAAATTTACCCACTACTCACAGCTGGTTTTATTTTATTTTTCATAATCAAGACCGTTCTCATTCACAGACACGTTCCAGAGTTAGTAAATGAATGTCAATCCATTTGTTCAGCTTGATTTTTGCCTAGCATTTGTTTAGTTTGTTTTTAGTTCTCCTGCAAGCTCAGACAGTCTCTTCCATGCAAGAAAAATAACAATTGAACAGTTAATTCAAGCTGAATGAGTAGAAACAAAATACAAACAGATCATCACAGGAGCATGCTAGAGTCCTCAGTTGTCTGCTTAATTAACAGTCCTCCCACCCCATCCCACCAAAACCAAAACAAAGAAAGAAAACTAAATAACACTCCCCCCAAAAGCTTACTAAGCAGCAACAATGACTATACTGTAAAATATTTTATTTGTAATGAAATTATGAAACACAACAACAAGAACAAATGACATCACCATATAAACTTCCTTTTCTTACCATAAGCATTTCTTAATGAAATACCTTACTTCTAGCATGAGTAACTAACACTACCATCCATATTAAGAACTTTTAACATAAAACATGTTAATAGGTTGAAGATGCATCTTCATTGCATATGCACACAGTTCCTTTCCCCAGTTTTGCATATAGGCCTTTTAGGGTCTCTTCTTTTTACACAAAATAAATTCATTTATCCATCAAGAGCAAAGTACAAAAAGTATATTGTATAGATTTAGTAAATGAAGGTTTCCAGCCATACAATAGTTTCAAGGGGATGAGAAAAATGAAAGAGGTACTTGAAGCCTTTCAAGGACAGAGGAGAAATTTTCATTTTATTTGAACAAGAACCTCAAAATGATTTTAAATGTTATGAGAAGAAATACAGGAAAAAGGATGGAACCTTATTCTAACTGCAGTGCGCACTGTAATTCAGGCAGTGCAAAACTCTACTCCAACCTATATGCCTTATAAACTGTGTACAGTCCACATAGCTAGACAAACAGGAGGAAGAGTTCAAGGTTTCATGTGCATCAACAACTAAGAATTTCATAGCACATGAGGATGAATTCGGCATTCACTTGGTTCCCGTAGGTATCTAATTCACACCCTCAGACACTTGTGTGCATGAACAACAAAAAGCATATTTTTGCTAAAAATAAATAGATGGAATACAACCCCCCGCAACACTTATCTACTGTACATAGCTTTTAAAAGGTTCTAGTTCAAATAATAACTAACCTGAGATGCACTTTGCTCCGATTAATATTATCATGCTACTCATAATATAAAGACCCAAAGGCAGACTAGAGAAGATACTACTGTCACCTGATGTCATCCAGGGTAGGGTGTATCCAGTCAAGCAAATCAAAAGAGAAATATATATACATAAATTGCAATGTATGAGTCAGAAATCTAACGAACAGCAAACCGTAATAAATGTAGTGACTTTTGCAGAAAAACAAAAAAGGATTATTTATACTCCCCACAATAATTCAAAACAGTCTCTCAGGATAAAAGTTGAAATCCAAATTCCATTGTTAGCACTACCTAGGTTGAGCCCATTTTAGTAGTCTTCAATGTTCAGTACTCTCAGCAAGCAGAAGACAGTTTCAAAGCAAGAACTAAGGAAAATAACATTTCTCCTAGTGTTAAATAAAATGCTTAAACCAACATATAGGATGGTGAAAGGAAAATTTTAGCTTTCAAGAATAAAAGAAAGAGAATTTATGCAGCACGAGAGCTGCATCTGTGGATTGCGGGGGGAGTTTACATTTTGAGGATTCTTAATACTTTTCATTCTAACACTTTTCCAACAAAAGGGAAATTAAATTAAGATAAAGCCATAAGTGATGTGTTGTAGGATGATTCAGGACACAAATCTTATCCTGAAATAGTGCGGAAATATAAATTCAAATTATAAATAACAGAAGACTGCAGGTTTTATTTAATTCAAACCTGACAGATGAAAACCCTGTCTACTTCCAAAGAAGGAACTTGTTCAGTCCCTCAAAAGTGTCTGGAACATTCTTTGTGTGTGAATAATAGGACTATGCAATTTTATTTATTTTTTTTTTTTTGTAAATCAATGCCATTCTGCAAAGCCTGTAGTTATCTTGATTTCACGCCCTCTGTTTTCAGAGCCCTACAACATATTGCTTGTGCCCTCCTTTCAAGAGGAAGACCTACCTATCTATTTTCCTGCTTTGTTTGTACAGTGGTTTCAAGTAGTAATTTTTAAATCACTGGAATAGTCCAAAAATACCATAGAGATGGTATGAACAGAAAGAGTCACCAGACTGAAGATTAACAACCAAGGTTAACGGCTAATTAAATAATACTTGACTAGCATTAATTTCAGGTTTACCATTTGAAGAAATGTCAGATGTCACCCAGTCCATAGATTTCATCACAGCTTTCTTCCATCTGGCAAAGCGAAACTCACTTTCTGAAATTGAGGAATCGGCAAACAGAAAAGCCTCTCAATGCATGTAAATACAACTAGAAGTATTTAAGAATCAAAGACTACAATATTAATTTTCCACGCTTTTGCACAGTATAGTCTGTCTGCATAGAACAATAATGAAAAAAAACCCCAAAACCAAAACAACCCAAAGCCCCACAGTTACGCACAGTAAGGAGAAATAAACCTTAAAATCTGCATTTTCACAATAAGAAGATTTACAAGTAGGACAAAATGAAGCAATTGCTATTCATGTAGAAGCCCTTCAGTGCTGAAAAAACTGTCTTGAAGTACGGATTATAGCAGCAATTATAATCAATGATAAGACAAAATTCTGCACTAGAAGTTAAGAAATAATTTAAAAAGACAAAAATGCATTTGTCTTGCACATGGATTAATTATGTTAAGTACATGCTTTCCACCTCTAGAAGCACTTAACGAACTGATGAAGAAGACAGTTAACCAAGAAATAATGATTAATGTAGGCTTTTTAAAGCCAAAGAAAAGTATCCCAAAACCAGTAAAAACTCACAAATGCACAGGAGCCTTAGGAGACATCTTTCTCTATAAAAAACTTTCAAACCTTCAAAACCTTTGATTCTACTTGCTATAAATCAAAAGCTACTAACTCCAATACCCAGTGCTAAGCTTCTTTCAAAAGAAAGAAAGAAGAAAACCCCAATATATTCCCCTGTGGAATTATGTTATTTTAAGCATTTTGCAATCTTACTAGTCAATGAAGGGACATAACAGCAACTGAAATGCATTTTCCCCTAAACAGAACAGTAAAAGAAAGCTCATCTTTAACATTTGTGATTATATTCATATATAGCTGGTTTTATATCAGTATGTTAGACTGCAACAAATTAAAAAACACAATCAGTTGGACATTGAACATTAAGTTTGTGACTTCTTAGGTAACATGAAAGGGTTTTACCCTCTGGGTTGATCTGTGGCTCAAATCGTTCACATGTCACTGCTGTCAAATCTCCAGGATTCAGACTCCAAATTCCAACTCCTTCTGCAGCTCCTGCAGCCATAGCAGCTCCTAGAGCTGTTGTTTCAGGCATCGATGGCTTTACTGAAGTAAATCAGAGAGAAAGCCATGAAGATTTTAAATGAAAGTCAGCTTGATGATATTGGAATAAAAGGGTTACATATATATCTAGAACAATATAGCAGCTACATGTTTACTTTAGCAACTGCAAGCCTCATTTTATTACCATTCTCACAGTTATGAGGTTAACTTTGTCCAGTCATCCAAGTCTTTGAAATATCTCAGATCACTACTTTGTTCAAGACTGAATCATCCCATTGCCCATTTTCACACCATATGCAAGGCTGCTGACCTCAACCATCTGTTTCCCTAGAGTGCTCCTGTTAATAATACACTATCATTTTATCTTCTCCCTCCCTTCTCAAAGCAGTGGTAGCTGGCTAAATTACCAGTCTTGTTCCCATGTTCTAGATATTGTGTTATTAAAAGCATTTATATCAAGGCACCTTAAAAAAGCCTACACACTGCTGTATTACTAGCTTGTTTGCCTTCCACAGATAGGACCATCCCACCCCCAAGATGTCAATGTTAACTCTGCTCCATTGACTCCACAACTGCCTGCTTCTCTGCTTAAGGTGGAGGATCCTTTAAAATCTGATTCTATTGATTGTATCATTTCATCTGCTATGAACTATGGCTCTGCACTGACAGCATGAGCCCTGTGTATTATGTATTACTAAAGGCAAGCTATAATACCTCTAGAGTTAAAAACTTTCCAATGAAGTGTCTCACATTTATGCATGAGATAACACAATGTTTTTTAAAATTATTTTATAGAAGCTGCATATTAGGCAGATTATTACATTTATGCAGCAAATTATCGGTCCTCAGTACAGACAAAGACATATAATATCCTGATGTTACTGTGCAATGTCCTGATGTGCAGTGACACATTAGCCATGACAAATCAATGTTTTTTTCAGCTTTAAAAAGTGAATAAGAGTTGTAATTTCATCTTACCTACTGGAATACAGAGAATGTCTGACTGGAGTTGCATGAGGACTTTATTATTGGTCATTCCTCCGTCTACCTGTAACTGATTTAGTGGTATCCCACAGTCCTTGTTTATGGCATCTAAAAGCTTAAGTAAAAGTAATACGTGTTATTATTTAATTGCAGAGAAATCTATTATACCCTCTGAGTGTAAAATACTGATAATCCAGTATTTGCTGAAGGGTGATAAGTAGATAATTCCTCTCCCCTATATATTAAAAGAGCAAAAAGAGGTAGTGACAATACAGGTTTGCGTAATGTACAGCAAATGCATTCTGTGTATTACAGAAATCCTAATGTATGAGATGTTTCTCCTCTGATCCTCTATATCTACCCTATGTGTTGCTTATGTGGTCTGAGAAGAAAAGCTGATGACAACTACACTTATCAAAGCTAACAAAGGAAGAAGTAATACTAAATGCAGTCCTTTAGCTGACTGCAGTTTGTCTAAATACTTTCTCTAATTTGGTGCATTAAAGTGTTGAAAAATTAAAATGTTTGAACTGGCAATCTGGAAGACATTCAATAGGAACTGCTGAATGTTGAACTGTTTTTACAGAGCTGCCTCTTGAAAGATTTTCAATTAGTTGTTGAAAATTGAGAATCCTACATTACACAAGATAGATTGCAACTGTTGGTGTAATTTTTTTGTAAAATAATGTTTCCTTCTTTTGGGCAGAGTGGATAGCTGAAAATACATGAAAATTGTTAAAGTCTTTGCAAGGGAAAAGTAACTAAGAGTGGAGTATTTAATTCACTGATACCTATCAATATTTAGAGGGTTTCCTAAAAATATAAGGTTTGCCTCAAAACTTAGCTACTGGTAACACCAAAGCAATATCCTACAAGAACTTATTAAATGGAGAATAGTGGATTTTCTAGGGTTTTGTAAAAACAGTCAAATAAATGTCTCATTTACAGTTTTTTAGGTTAGTACATATCTTTCATTGACAAAGTTAAGCATTAACTAGTGCAGAGTTATTTTCTCCTTGTAATTTTCAATTTATTAGAATAAAAAAAGAGGCGTGCTCTGCTCAGCTTTAAATGGCAAAGCAACATAGACACAAACGGCACCAAAACTACAATGCGCTCTTGTGCTGTTCTGTAGCTCACAAGGTACTCAATTATACAGTCCTTACTGCGAGAAGTCAGCATGGTTCTTTTTGAAAAAGAAACAAAAAATTGTTAGGTCTGTAAGGTAGTAAAAACTCTATAGAGATGAGTTGTCCAGTAGATTCTATCCATTCCAGAAAGTAAGTTAGCAAGGTCCCTTACCAGAAAATCTTTAAAGAAACTAAAAGAACTGCCACAAGATAAATAATGGTTAAAAATCAGAAGACTAAGGCCAGTTTTCATGGTGGAGACATCTGTTCATGCGTCTGCACTGTCCAATACATTAAAAATAACCTGGAAAAGACAATTCACAGCACAGCAGCAAAGTCTGCTGGCAGTACTAAACTAGTACTGCTCCCTGTTACCAATTTCCTTCACATGTATCATTTCATATTTGTCTAGCCTAGTTTTATCTGCCTTTTTTAACATTCAAAACATCATTAGACCCTCATAATCTCAGCTTTACATATATATAGCATTGGAAGTTCTGGCTTTGGTTACCACTGTGTAAAAGCATGTTGAATCATACTATGCACTCAATATAGATTAATAAAAGAGAAAAGATAAGAATGTTAAAAATCAGGAAGGGATGAAACAACAAAACAAATCATGATCATGCTGCTGCTACTTCCATTGTAATGAAGTAGGATGAAGATTATGGTATCCACTTATGTAAATTTTTTCGAATGACAGCATTGTACAGCTCTTGGAACTGAAAAATTGCTTGTTTTTCCATGATGCATTCTGGAATTAAAAAATGTAACAAGTGTCACCTGTCTGCACAAGGAAGAAGCTTCCTGGACAACAAGATAAAGAGACTTGGAAGAATTGAATGGCACAATAAAACAACCGAGAACTGCAAGGAATATGAAATTTAAGGATTTTCCTCAAGGATACAAAGGATTTCCATTTTAACTGGAATTAAAACAAAACCCTTTGTCTCTGACAAGACAGAACTAACAATATATTTCTGACAAATGTACATATATTTTATTTGTGTCACTAGGACTTAATTTGTTAATTTAAGTGTGTCTTTAAGAGAAGTGTGTCCTTAAGAGAAACCTGCTCAGGCACTCCTGTCATTGTGATAAAAGTACATTGACTAAAGTATGAGGAAGTATTAGGTCTGTTCAAACACTTAATGTCACCCTCAGTCAGTCAGCTTTATTCCCCTCCCTCCTACTCCCAGTGACATAACCTGTCTCTTGTTCTGACATTTCCTGCTCTCCTCTGCGAGACAGCTAAGATCAGTAATCCAGCAGAAAAACAGCCCAGCAGAAAGAGGGATAATATTCTGCTGGAAAGTTCATCGAGCTGTCACATGAGAGGGAATGGATGAAAGGAGGGACAAGCAAAGAGAGAAGCAGACAACAAACTAGACTATCAGTTCAGTTTCCTGTAACTTTACCCTGACTTCTACCACCAAACTCCTTCAGAACTTTCTGAGTACTCAGAGGTTGTTGCACAGCTTCAAAAGCAGACATTTGGGTGAAACTTCTGGCTTTCTCCACATGAGTACTTTTGACTCTATGTCACTACAGAAACAGCAAGCTGCTTTCCTCCTCTCACACAGTGTTAGCCGAGTTTTACTTCAAAAACTTGGTATATTTGAATAACAGCAGGTTAAAAACATGTAATGAAATTCAGGTTTGACTGTTATCATTTGGGGTCAAGGGATTTCTCCTGTATTTGACTGGAATACAGGGAGTGTAAATTGGTGATATAAAGATTCTAATGCTCAAAACATACTGATATCAACCCCTTTGATTCAGTTGGAAGATTCATTTCTTCTGTGCCAATTCAGGTTTGCTGTTGCAGAATGCCAGCTAAGGCAATGCAAGATGTAACAGGCATGAAGTGAATCCAGATTTCCATTGGTATGTTGGCTGCTGTCTTGCTTTAACTTATTTTTGTTATTGTATGCCAGAAGCAATATAAGCCATCTCTGCCACAGCAAACAATATAAAATGTAGTTTTTTACATTAATGTGACTTCTTAGTTATGGCACTGGCCTTGTAATTTTAATGTTTCTATGTTCTGCTTCTCAAAATATTTGCAAAGTAGAATCATCTTATTTTGAGTGCTGAAAAATAGCAGCATTACCACCCCAAAATAATGTACCACCCTACCACACCACTGTAGATAAGCCCACAGAACAATTTTTCAACATCAGCACCACGTAAAGAGAAGAATAGCATCCAAGTACAATATAAAGCATACTGTTAATCTTCATTAAATGTTTTCAATCCTCTCTCTTCCTGAAGAGCTATAGTTGCTGTTACCACACCAATTTACAATGCATTTAGGACCCAATTTGCCTTTACCTCTCGTGTTTGAAAGCAAACTGCTTCTAGTGCAGCGAAGGCAATGTGGTTTTTATTTGTAAACTGAGTAAGGCCACAAATAATACTGTTGAGAAAAAAAAAAACAACAACCAGTTAGGACATACTCCTTCACCAGATATACATCATTACTTCAGATCTAGGCCTTCTAATTCAACGCTCATCCAGTTCTATCATATGAGCACTACTTTTAATATTAGCAAGCTTGTTTATCTTTAATCAAAAATCTCATCACTATTTTCCTGACAAATGTGTTCAGTGTCCAATCAATACAACTGCCATAAATGAAAATGTTTTTGCCAGTCTACATGCAGATTCACCCACACACACACAAATTCTAGTCTTGAATTATCACGGCTGGGTTTTGTTTAAAAAATGATACCACCTATGACTCAAATCTTCATAAATCATCTAGTGCTTTCAGTTCTTAAGGAAAAGCCCAGCTGTGTCAGCGCTGTGCTCTAAGTGCTTAAAATTGTTTTCAGATCTATTCTGACCAGTCGTTGCTTTTGCACTTTTACAGAGATTTTTGGGTATGAAGATAAGCTAACCATAAGCATGCTGAATTCTGTCAATGTACTCTGAACTACAGAGCAAGTAATTATCCTCTTATTCTGTTTCAACACCTGAGGCATAGTAGTATACTATACAGAAATGCTGCTACATTTGGTGTGGGATAGATAAAAGCTCAAACATATTAAAGGACATTTTTAGTTGTTGTCATTCCAAAGATCAGGTTTTAATAGTTGAACAGTTAAGCACTTGATCTAAGAAACTATAAAAAAATCTAACTCAAAGATTTTTTTATTTCTTATGTACAAAAAATATCTAAATTAGAAAGATACAACTACTCTAAACCCTCAGAACTTGCTATTCTTTAAGATTTCTTTTCTCATTTTAGGAAAGTTACTTTCTATTTAGATTTGCTATACTGTGACTTTCATGGCATGTGATTCCAGCAACAGTAGGCAAGCTCACAATAGCAGAAAAGACAAATAGAATTGTTTGAACTAGGAGTTCTAACTAGTACCAGGTAGTTAATCTTAACTATAGGAAAGGGACTAGAAGGAAAGGAGAAAAGAGTGTTCAACAGACTGGAAAGAAAGCTGGACAAAAGAAGGAGGAGAGGGAGGAGAAGTGGGGAGGAGTTAAGTAGCCTGTATCATCTGTGATAATGAATGCAGCAGCCATGGGAAACTGAACTCAAAAAAATTCACCAGAACTAAATTCTACACTTTCTGCTTTTTTTTTTTTTGCCTGCAAGCTCACAGGTATGCAGACCTCCTCTTGCTCTTTACTGAGACAAATAACCTTTCAGAAACAGAAATGCATGCAGAAAAAAAGCTGGCCTCATTAGTGGCAAGAATGATCAAACTATCATGTACTTGTCCTGTAAAACACACAACCCAGCCCAAATATTTTTCCTTCTCCCCAGTTTTTGTTTTTTTTTTGGCTGCGGGGAGAGGAGGGTGAGTAGCTGAAGTAGCTGATCCTTTTTCTTCTAATAGCAGCCACTATTTTGAACTGGTTAAATACAAAAGAGAAACACAGTAGTTCCTTGAAGATACCACAGAGAATGATGTATCATGACACATCACAGGAACAAAAAGAACAATTTCATCTACCTGGAAAGACTAGTGAAAGTATTTGTAAAATCATTATATCCCCCTGCAAACACAGTGCTTAGTCAGATTCTTACCCCCTTGCACTGGGTTCCCAGTATGGTGCATACAATCCTGAAAATGCTGGCACAAAGTAGCAGCCATAAGAAGTCCCCACTTCTGCGGCCAGTTTTTCTAATGCACACACACAAACAGTCTTCACTTAGCTTTTCGTAACTGTACCAACACTTAAATATGACACTTAAAGGTGTTATTAGTTACATAGGGAAAATGCTCAGGGTATGACAGGCAGCTACAAAAATAATAAAGACACATACAATTAGAAAATACAACTAACTCTGGCTCTCTGCTTTTTATTGACTAGCTGTCCATTTGTAACAATGTGAATGGAAGATGGGGCATAGGAAGTTGTGGGAAATGTAAAACGAAAAATCAAAACTGAAAACCAAAATTCTGTACTCAATATTCTGACGTAGATTCTGTGTGGTTTTCAAAGGGAATCATGTGGGTAACAAATGTGACCTTCAGAGCAGTGCAAAAAATCACACTTTACTTGCATCTAAGTCAAGGCAAGCAGCTGAAACTGGATCAAGACCAAAGGGATTTAAAAACTAAATTCTCATTAATTTCAAATGGATTTAGAGTTCTAAATTCTCAGCTTACGTATATAATCACAAGGCTAGCTACAAGGAAATCTGAAGCTTCTTAATATCTGAATAGTAACTGCACTCTCCAGTATTAAAATATTTTTAATTTAAAAAATTACATTAACACATCTAGATCTGAAGAGGAGGTAATGCTAATGTGCAGCTCCTTCCTATAAGAAGAGAGACATTTTTTTTTCTGCTTGTTTGGATTTATTCTGTTTGCAATGACCAGAGAAACATAGCAATAGAGAAAAGAAGTAGGAAAATTTATACAAAAACTCTTTCAAAATGGTACATTCATACAAACTCTACTTAAAAAAGCAGTGAAGGTAGAAGGAAGGACACGTTCAGGGAAACAGGAAGAGATGATTAAGTCCAATATGACTTTAAGAATACTGACAAGATTGAAATTATTGAAACTCAAGTTTTCAAAGGTCTAGTCAAACCTGTGAAGTCAACAGGTACTGTAGTGTTTCAGCAGCTGGTTAATTCACATGGCAGTAGTTTATATTCTTCTGTATGGTATGCAAAGTTTTCTTACAGAAAAACAGACTGATGTTTTAAGTTTTTGCTTAATTTTTGCAGTTTTATGTAAAATTTGAACTTTAAATTTTACATCTTTGAATAAGATATCAAATTATTAAAAATATGTAATCAATTGCTTTTTAATCCTAAGTCTCATGAATTGGTCACTTCCAAACTGCTAGACTTGCATACTTTCCTTTTTCAAAGTCTGGTATATTCCTAGTTTCTATAACGTCATCCTCCAGGTTGTTTCAGTTGAGCTCAAGCAGAAAACATTAGCTACCCAAATGTTAAAGGATTAATGTATTCTTATCCAAAATGGATTATCATCGTCCACAATTCCTTTAAGTGGCAGCTTTGCAAACATTCCAAACATCAAGAAATTGGAAAACTTTAAGAACTTAAAACTTTAAGCTCCAAATTGTGAATACTTACCAACTTCCTGTGAAGATTTAAGGATACCTAGATTGTCCCTCAGCCAACGAACAACAGCACCAGCTATTGCAACAGATCCCTGAAAGAAACCAAATCACTACATTAAGAGATGATAACTGATAGCTTCCTGTTCCTTTTTACAAGAGTGGAGAGAAAAGGTAGCTGGGGTCTCCAGCTGCAGGTTTACAGTACTTCAAGAATGCTCAGAACCAAACCACAAGTTCCTTGACAGCTTGAGACTGCCATGTTAAAGTGGCAGTATGTATTGCATGATTTTTGCTATAGGGGCAGTTACCATGACATTTCCTAAGCAGACTTCTTGTCTATCTAATATAGGTCTTCTCCTGAATATACCACTATGAGGTCCAGTAGCCTCATCCTTCTTTTCCTGACAAATTAAGATTTTTATGCTTTGATTTGAAAATACAAGACAGATTATGTCTAGAACTTAAATACAAATGACAAGACAGAAATGTAAGTATTTGTATGTGCCAGCAAAATTGCTCTGTTGCCTCAGTGAACAGCCCTAAATGGCTCCATCGTCTTATAAATAAACGGCAAGGGTCCCATCTTATTCCAACGTCCAAATGGTTTTCTCCACAAGACTGTCTCAAGTCTACTAGACTAACCTTCAAGTAAAATGGAGCGGCATCATATTTTCATCCAAAGCCACTGCTAGAAGGGGCAGAGGTGTTTTCTAACCAGCTAGCTATTACAATTACAAGATACGACTTTGATGAAAAGGCTGAATCCACATTTTTTTGCCTCAGTGTAGTATCTAAACCAGTGGATTGTAGATGATTCTAGCATGGATACAGGAGGAAAGATCTTCTGCTGAAGCCATTTCTTCAGACAGTAACATTAAAGACTTGGAGATGAGGAAGAAGCAACGTACACATGTTCAAATTTCTTCATGCAGAGATACAAATCACTCTCGGGATGATTTCAGTTATTGCTTTAAGAACATGTGTTAAAAATAACAAAAACCTCTCATAGCCCCACAGAAAATGAAAACCCCAAAGTTTGCCAGAACATGGCAAATGCAAGATCAGCTTTCCTTAGGAAAAGAAAAGGAAAGGTACCCAGATTCCTACATCTTAGAAAAGTACTGTAAGACACAAACTGTTCTCCTAATGAAAAAAGTCCTGTATGTCTGTCTGTTTCACACGGAAAATATAGGCTTTGTACAAAAGCTTAATGTCAGCAGAGAATACAGTATGCATGTTTTGAGAGTAACTATTAGATCAAACCCACTAAGCAACACAGATGGAAGTGTTCTGTTATTCCCAATGAAGATTTGGTGGCAAATAGGTACTCAGCTGATTTGTGCTTCAGAAGTGGAGCTTTCGAGCAATGAACCCAGAAATTAAAGTAAAAATCCAATTTTCTACAGGATTTGGATGCCCTCAGGTTTGTGTGGAGAACTGTAGAACTAAATTCTAGAAGTGGCTACTTAAGTCTCAGTAGGTAAAAAAAGGTCAATTTTTAGGGGCTTCTTACCCCAGAAATTTTATTTAGATTTTTAAAAGAAGTTTTAGCAATCATGCCCTGAAAATATAAGTGATGCAATGTAGAAACATTTTTATTAGATTACATGGTACAGATTGGAGATAAGGCTAACCAAAACCACACACAAGCCTTGAGGCACACAAGCTGAAACAAAATCATTTTTATTTCCATGCAACTGAAGATAACGTAAGATACTAGAGAAGTAAACAAGAACATGACCACTACAAAAAGGAATAATTGCTGCGCTTACCTCTAGTGCATAACAAACAGGTTTGTCTCTGCCCAGTTTGTAAGCTATTGTGGTTAGAAGACCATGCTCAGAAAACACAGACTAAAGGGGGAAGGGGGAAAGAAAAGGAAAAGCATGAACAGAGGCAGAAAATAGTTAAATACAAATATCCAAATTATAATAAACTTTCAAAGGAAAAATATAAATAGGGAAGGATTAAACGATGTAAATTTTCAACCACTCTAAATGAACACCTAAGATAGATCCCTCAGATTATTGGTGTTAAGTCTCACTTCTATAAGCTGCCTTAGATCTTTCTAGCCTCCTCATAATAAAGAATTGGGGTCTTTAGAAGGAGACGTGAATGAGAAGTAAGCCAAAGCTTTGCATTATTTATTCATCTGCAAAGAAATAATGGGACAAAATGAATGGAAGAAATAAAAAAGCCAACACAAGGAGAAAAGCATGTGGTTAAGTAACAAAACACTCAGCACTTCTGGGTGATATTAAGAAACATATCCAAGGAAAGAGAAAGAAACTTGCTCTGAAAAGTTGGGTTTTTTTTAAACTTAAGGAGCTAGGAAATGGAGTTTTACTGAAACACCCCCAATAAATTATTCCTTTCTATTCTTTCAGCTTTCAGCATACACTTTTCCTTATCTCTAGCAATATAACTGTTTTGAATAAGAAAGGCTAACACACAGTTGTACTCCAGAGCTTAAATAAAGATTGTAAAATAAAAAGTGAACTAAAAAAATGCAACTGACCTTCTGACCTGTATTGCACAACAAGAAACATCCTGTTCCATACCTAGCATGAAAGCAAAGACAAGTTAAAACCAGGATGTTTAAAAGATAACTTATTATTGTAATTCAAGACTCTGTGATTCCCCTTTGTAGAGTCAAGACACCACTTTTTGTGTCTTGAGAGTTATGTTACCATTAACTGATGATAAAATCATCCTTAAAAAGTTGACTTAAATGCAGTCTGCAGTTGAAAGATCCAGTCCCAAGTCTCTGTGTGACTATTTCTTGAATAATACTTGATCAAGGATTAGTACAGCTGAAAGTGTCAGTGTGAATTCCTCTTTGATGGTAGTGTTTACCAACTTCAGTTTAAGATGATTATGAAAGCTACTTCATAAAATAAATATTTCACAATGCTAAATTCAAGCTTTTAAAGGGAAAAATTAAAGAAATTTTGTTCCCATCATTCAAAGACCACATCGCTTATATGTGTGCATACACACACATATAAGAACACAAATTAATAAAATTTGATTACTTATAATCCACTGTAGCTTATTCTAAGAAATTACTATTTCCCTATCTTCTTAACACACTGAAAATTAATATGTTAAAATAGTATTGAGATAGTCTTCAGTTATATTTGGAGAGAAAAATGGTAAAGCAGTAACTTAAACAGGTTAACCCTCCCTCCCAAAATTCTTGCTTTTACCATTTTGATTAACTGTATGGGTGGGGTTTTGTTTTGTTGCTGTTGATTTGGGGTTTTTTTCCTCAAGTCTCTTGCATTATAAAAGTGTTTCTTATAAAAATACTTTGTGACAGCATTATTTAGAACCATGTTTGTTTTACTAAAATACAAGGCCACTAACCATTACATTGGTGTATAAATATAAAAGATAAGGTGAAGGTTAATTAGCAACAAGTATAGATTAATGTGCAATTAAATCTGTGAAAGTGGGATACTGTGTATGTACCTACATGCTCAGTTAAGCACATGCCTGTAAATGGTACAGTAAATCATTTAATCAGAGAACTTCTACTCGAATGTTTGATTACATCAGTTGCCTGAATTAACTGACCATCTCTTTTAACTGAGAGGCACTAAGAGGCTCCACACTGTGCTAAACACAGAAGCAAAACCAAGGAATGCAACTGAAATGAACCTTTCCTGTCTAGCAAGGATGAAGGGTATGTGTCATTCAAGTCTATGCAATCTAACTCACATGGCCACTATTTATACAAAAGTCAGGACACTCTTTACTTTGTAGGTCAATAGAGTCAAAAGGTGGAGCTGTAGTTCTGGGGTAAACACAAAAGCACTTGGCAGTTAGCTTGAAAGAGAACATAATATTAAACTCAAAACTAAACAGTGTGTTTATCTTCTACTTTCATAATAACTTACGTATTTTTTGCCTGCCCATCTTGAAAACACATTTGTCCAACAAGAGCAGCAGACTGGTCACCCAAGCACTGAAAATAGAGGTTTGTGGGTTTTTTAGCAAATTTCTGCAACATCAATCACATGCATGAAAAAGAACATGAACAGATGGATTCAACTCTAATCTACTAGGAGCACACAAGTAATTGGAAGTGAGGAGAAATCTGCAAAGACAACCTGTACTTTTTACTACTCTTCCCTTTATAAGAACTGCAAATGAAATGTATTATGCTACTTATGGTGAACAATTTAAAGAAATAAAATTAAAAATCTACTATCTTTGTGCATATTGGATTGAAAAAAGCTGAGAATCTGCTCAGCATTTTTGGATTATGTATATGCTGAACTCTTTCTATATATAAAGCCAGGCTTCTTTCCATTTTGTAATGTTACTCACTTAGAGATCCTAAGTTTGCAACAGCACTACACACATGCATTAAAGCCGTCAGCTGTATTTCCACAGCCAGACCATAACTTAATGAAGAATCTAGTCAATCAATAATTCAAATTCAAAAGGTTAGTTCATGATTAATATGAAGTAAAAAAAGTATCAACTTAATTTGTAGCAGGATTCCCCCATGTTAAAGCTTTTCCCAGTGATGATATGTTCAGGCAGAAACGGGTTCTTATCCCAGAATCTGAACTGAAGGAGGACTTACCCCAGAAATAGGTACACCTGTCAAAGCTCCAGATTTCTGATTCACAAAGAGAGAAAGAAAAATTCCAAATTAGCTTTCCATGTTTACAGTTGAAAACAGTGAAAAAGAAGCTAAACTTTTAATGCTCAAAAGAAAACAAAGAAGGGTCATGTAAGCAACATGATTCAGTTCAGGTATGCAACGGACTTCAGCTTAATGTGGCTCATGACTATAACACTGAAAACCAGCAGGAAATTCACAGGTCTATCTAATGCCACCTCAACAGTTCTTAACACAAATTTTGTTGAAATCAAAGTGGACAGAAAATTAGGTTCCGTGTTATCTGTGCAATCAGTGTCAAGTGTAAAATGCAAAAGTGCAAAATGGTAAAGTGGACAGAAAAAAGTGGTTGTGATAACACACTGTTGTGGTTTAAACCCAGCCACACAGCAAAAACAGACGCCTCATTTAACACAGCATTTTAAGTCTCATATAGAATTCTTC
Organism: Agapornis canus; assembly: GCA_036873685.1. Lineage (NCBI taxonomy): Eukaryota > Metazoa > Chordata > Aves > Psittaciformes > Psittacidae > Agapornis > Agapornis canus. Next base: position 57,300 of record JBAFWW010041721.1, read on the forward strand.
CAAACATTACCACGTAGTTTTTTAGTTATATTTTGCAACAGATATAATGAGAAATTTATATCCTGACAATTTTTACTTTTTCTTTAACCTGCTTCCTTGTGCAATTGTAAAAATCCATTTGTAGCGAAGCCATGCAAATGCATTTCCAATATGAATCTTCTTCTTTAATTCTCATTTTTAATTAAGTGGCTTTAGGTAATTGAGTTTATAAATGCCTGAATCTGATATTTCACTATAACAGAATGAAAGTTTGTAGACAGAATGGCCTGCTTTTCTCATTTATAAAACAAGACATTTGATAGCCAGTAGCTGCATTTTTGCTTTACCATAAAAAGGTATATTCAACAGCCTGCAAATTAAGCCAAACACATACATCAAAATTACATTTTAGAAAGAACTTTGGCATGAACTCTTATTGTAGTGTGTCAAATTTGGAAATACCTGCTAAATTTATTAGTCTAGAAGTGTATTTTTACTAATCCTTAAACCAGTGGACATGCACAGCATCTGAACAGAATGGATAAGATGTAGGTGGTCAGCCTAATGGAAGCCTCTACTCACCAGGCTAGGACAGATTTTCTACAGTCAGCAAAAGGAAGAAAAATAATAAAAAAAAAAATAAAAGGAAGGAAAAGGGAAGAGAAACAAAAGTTCACATTTAAAGTAACCAGCAATAGTGTTTCAGTTGCCAGGTTTCCATGCTGTTTCCATTTACCTCTCTCATTCAGCTTAATACAACTAACTCTCATCCTACCTTCACATTATTAACAGTCAACAATGACTTCTAGTGGCATCTCCATTAACAGATTAGTAAACTTACTTACATGCCAGGCAAGTTAGAATTATATTTTAAATAAAATTCTCATAACTTAATTATAAAAGGCTCTTCTATGTTCTTAGTAAACAACAGAGCAAACTACCAAGAATGCAAAATCATAACATCCAGTTTATCTGATTCTGAAACTAATAAATTAAATGCCAATGTATCAGAACAATTGGTGCTGCATTAAGTAAACTTGAAACCTTAGTCACTTGGTAACAATGAATGATTTACTCCTAATATTCACAGCTACACTGGGAAGCAGTGTGATTGAAAAAAACAAAAAGGATTAAAAAGTCATATTCTAAAATATGTTTTGATTGAGTGCTATGTAAATATACACAGCAAAATCAGTTTGTTTTTCAAAAACAAAGCAATCAAGGTGTCACTTGTGATTTTCCAGTTCACAAAACCTGACTAATCTTGCCCTTAGTTATGTCGAAATAAGACATCATACATCTTGTCCAGTCTTCTTAGATCATGAAGACTTCCATGGTGTCTTTCATCTTTTCTTTTCAGAAGTAAAAATACTATGTTCTAATAACAACAATCTCATTCTTTCAATGTACTGATTAAACATAGCATTCTGAAGGGTACTTTTTAAATCAGTGAGTATCTCTAATAAAAAAAACACCAACCTTTTATCCTTATCAAAAACTTCTATCTTGTTTTGCTTACTTGATACTTAGAAAACAAGAAATACTGAACTTTATTTAATATGATATAATAGATAACACACTACTCATAAATTAAACAATACTGGTCTAGAAAAAGCCATTAGTCTTAATCTATGTGAACTCTGACAAATCTGTATTGATATAGTCATATTTTTACAAGACTAACTTCACACAACACAAGAAAACATACCATCAAGCCATAAATCTCAGAGGAGCTTCGTACTTTTGGGAGTATTTCCATAGGAATATCAAAGAACCTGAACACAATACAAAATAATTTAGATATACGTGGTCAGTGCTAAAGCAGAAAGCATTTTGCATGTATTTTCTCAAAAATGTTAAAGCTTTTAAGGAAAAAAAAATAAAAGGAACTTTGACTTCAAGGATTTAACCCATCACTGTGTTTTTCCATTTGTTACAGTACATGACACTGAGTTATGGAGTAATTATGGAGTAAACGAGTGGAGACCTCGTAGCAGCCTTCCAGTATTTGAAGGGGGGATATAGAGATGCTGGACTCTTCATTAGGGACTGTAGTGACAGGACAAGAGGTAACGGGTTAAAAGTTAAATAGGGGAAGTTTAGATTGGATATAAGGAAGAAGTTCTTTACTGTGAAGGTGGTCAGGCATTGGAATGGGTTGCCCAGAGAAGCTGTAAATGCTCCATCCCTGTCAGTATTCAATGCCAGGTTGGCCAGAGCCTTGGGTGACATGGTTTAGTGTGAGGTGTCCCTGGCCATGGCAGGGGGGTTGGAAC